>SCDY01001001.1:4778-74840 GCA_004143825.1 Drosophila micromelanica
ACACACACACACACACACACACACACACACACACACACACACACACACACACACACACACACACACACACACACACACACACACACAGATACACACGCATTATGCTGTGCAGTAAGTCCACATTTTGATTTATATGCACGCCCGCGCATCGTTATATTTTATTTTTTATTATTATTTTTTTTTCTCTTTGGCTCTTCGATTTTCGTTGTGTTGTTTTCTCCAAAAAAAAATTGTATGCAAATTCTTAAACTCGACCGAACTGAGAAATCAAATTAAAAACAAGCGAATGCATCATTTGCAATGCTCGGCTTTGGCCCTTATAAAGTGAGCTGGCCCCACTCCCCTCCCCACCCCGGTTGCCTTCCGCCTCCATGGCACAAAGAGTAGGATCCCCCTACGGAGCATTTTTAATTTGAATTTCCGTTGAGCATAAAAATCTCATGTGGCAAGCATTGTGTGTGTGTGTGTGTGTGTGTGTGAGTGTGTGTGTGCCTAATAAATCTATAAAGTGGCAAACGCAAGTACACGCATTATTACTTTGATTTTTTATGATGAAGACAGGAAGCGAGACGAGATGATGACGATGACGACGACTTCGGGGGCTACCCACACAGAACAACTATAAAAATCTGTATCTGCAGACGCAAGTATCTGTATCTGTAGCTGTAGCTGTAGCTGTAGCTGTTGCTGTGACTGTTGCTTTTGTTTTCATCGCGTTGATTGCTTTGATTTGGCTCTGACTTTGACTCCGTCTCTGGGCTTGAGTTCGACTCGTGGATTGCTTTCAATTTATTTTGGACTTCCGTTTGTTCTACATTGACATGCCAAAGTCGCGTTCATCGCGGCTACAAATCGAATTCAATTAAGTGGCTTTCCGCCGCCACGTCCGCTTCGGCTAACTACCCAAACTGATTTACCAGTTAAACGCAACACTTTTTCTGCCAGCCCCCCCTCACCTCCCCCTCTTTCTGTCCCTGTCCCTGGTCTCAGTCTCTTTTTGTTTTTTTTTTTGGCTTGGCAATTGATCATACTAATGATTATTATCTGACCAAAGCGACGCAGACTAACGACGAACTGACCATAGAAACAGACAGAGACAGATAGATTAAGAAAGAGATAGAGAGAGAGAGAGAGAGCGCTGCTTGATGATTTAAGTCAACTTAGCTCGCGAGCTTCTCATTGTGCGATTGTTAAACACCGGATGTTTAGCTAAGATCACAGATGAACACACAAAGGCAAAAGTAACCAAAAAACATAAAAAAAATAAAAAAAAAAAGAATGTGCTTCCCTCTCTCTCTCTCTCCATCTCTCTCTCTCTCTCAAATGATAGATCAGTTATGTAACTAAATTTGCCGCTGAAATAAATGCAGAAATAGCTAATTTTTGTACAAAATATATAAATATCTCTTCTGCCAAGCCTTTTCGCTCAGTGCACTTGAAATAAATTGGTAGCCAATCATATAAAAACATGTAAATAGGAAATACTTTTTGTAACATTGCAGTAAAAAATGGGAATGTCATTACCCAGTGAAATAGAAAGAGAGGAGTATAGCATATATAAAATATAAGAAGAAGAAGAAGCAGAAGGAACAGAATCAGCCGCAGCAGAAAAAGGCAATTTATTGCTAGTGGTATTCTATACACATAGCTATCCACATACAGCCCCCCCCACACACACCTCACGTATATGTGTGTGTGTGTGTGTGTGTGGCCGCCTCCTCTCTATATACAAATGGTAGAAATCCTGCGCGCTCGAAAAATAAATAAATTTTTCTTATATGCCGCGATTTTCTTCTTTTTCTGCTGCTGCTGCTGCTGCTGCTCGATTTTCATTTCTGCTAACGCGCGCAATCAAGTACAGGCAGCAGCAGCCACCACCTACCCCCCGTCGCCACCCAGAAAATCCAAAGCCCCAGCCCCTGATTCGCACTCACACACAAGCACACAGGCAGACAGACAGACAGACACTGAGAGCAACTCGAAGCTCCCTAGCAATGCCCCTAAAGCTAGCCCACCCAAATCGCCCAGCCACCAGCTCTTGAGAGCTTTTCGCCATTTTTCCTGTCTTTTCTTTCACTTCTTCATTTCGCTTGGGTATTTTTATACATATATACATACACACATATATACATATATACATATATACATATATATATATATATATATATATATATATACGTTTTTTTGCCGTTTCTTTTTACACATATCGAGAAATATCCTTGAATCGAAATATACGGCTCCTCCCACTGCCCAGAAAAGGCACCCAACCCCACCCAACCACCCCTACTGCACACACATACACACACACACACACACACAAAATCTATACACATTCGACGAGCGTCAGAAAGAAACAGCAGCCGGTCATAAAACAAAATAAAAGAAAAACAGGAGACGAAACCCGAAAGTGAAGATGAAATAAAATAAAGCAGCAGCTGAATGGGAATCACAGATAGGGCCAGGCACGGATGATAGCCTGGTCTGCCAGGGCGGGTGGGTGTTGGGGGGGATCGACTAGGGAGCAAAGACATATAATAAAAAAGCAGAGAAAAAGAAAAAAAAAAAACAGAAAAAGAAAAAGAAAAAGAGGAAAGGAAACCCGAACGAAACGAAACTCGGATAAAAATAGGGAGCGCATAAGAATTGGCAGCAGTTTGGGTATTAGGGGGCCGGGCAGACAGCGTCGCAGACAGGCGAAACCCCTGTACCGCCCAGCGTTCGGCGCTCTCCGAGGCGCGCACACAGCGACCGAGCAGCCGACAGACTGTGGGCCCCCACCCTCCCCATCGAGGAGGGGGGGGGGGGGGGGGGGGGGGGGGGGAGGAAAAGGGGGGGGGGGGGGGGGGGGGGGGGGGGGGGGGGGGCTTCTGGAAAGGACATTGTCGTCGTCATCGTCATCGTCATCGTCATCCTTCGTCCTGCCACAGGCTTCTGCTCGTTATGACGACGACGACAAAGTTACAATCATGCTGGGAGGTAGAAACCTCAGCATTCGACGCTCTGAGTGCGTCGACACCGACTCCTAACTTGTGGCAACCGATGCTGATGCTGATGCTGATGCCGATGCCGATGCCGATGCCCCAGCCCTGCCTGGCTATTACTGCCCCTCGGGCCAGGACGATAGACGACGCTTTGTATTGGCAGCTGCATTTGTGCAACGCCTCAGCGCATCGATTTTATGCAGTTATCGATAGGTTCCCATTCCGATTGTTCGCCAAAAAGTTTAGTTGACGCCAAATAACGGTTTGAATAATAGTTAATACATTTCGATTAGGAAGTAGTTAATTTAATTGGAAACATTTCTTATCCTAGGCACTTTAAATCAGTTCGTACACGAACTCAAATTATTTTAAAAATGTTTTTTAGAAATTATCTATTATAGTTTTTACTAAACTTATTCAATCTAAAAAAAATGTTGTATCGTTTTAACGTTAAAAACATAAATCAATCAGACCATATATTTTTATAGCTTATGTAAATTGTAAATTTTGTACGCTTTTATTTTGGTATCATTATATTTTTAATGCATAGTTCTCAAAAATGGTATTTAAATGCAAATTGTATTCTACAAAACTCCTTTTAAAAAGTATTTATAAAAATCTATTTTCGCAATTTTGACTAACTTGAACTCTAATTGTAATTATCAAAACCAAGTTTATTCAATGTGATAATATTTAAACATAATATCTAACACATATATATATATAAAACATATTCATTTGACTGAATAGGAAGAAGCAGCAGGAGCATTAGGAGACCTCGATGTTTGCCTGTTTTTGGCATTTTATTTTATTTTCTATATATGTTTTTTTTTTCTTTACTGACGCGCCCCAATGTCCTTGTGTGTGTGTGTGTGTGTGTGCGTGTGTGTGTAGGGTTCTATGTGCTCCTCCTGCTGCCATTTCGTACGTTTCGTTTCGTTTCGATTCGGTTGCTTCGGTATTTATCGACCAATGATATTGGAAATATGTCAGAGATGCGCACAAGGCGCCGGCAGTTGCTGCGCTCGGACCCCGCTACCCTGCTCCAACCCAACCCGATGGCTTCCCCCGCCAGCCCCACAATCCATCCGCCACAGTTCACCTAGCCTTAGCCCTGGCAGCCACAGCTCCACAGTTCGGCGCCTGGGTCTATGCTTCATTGGGTGGTGCAAAGAGGGTCGAAAGGGACGTGTGTGTGTGTGTGTGTGTGTGTGTGTATGGGGGGGAGGTGTTGGGGTGGTGATGAGGACCTGGTCGTTTGGTCGTCGCTCTTTCGACGGTCGGTGCGCATCGATTCGTTTTTGAGTGTTGGGACGCAAGTTGGAGTTGTCGTTATTTCTTTTTTATTCGCATATGTGTATGAGATTGTGTGTGTGTGTGTGTGTGTGTGTGTGTATGTGAGTTTGCATCCCTCGCACACACACATACATATGTACGCTGTCAGCTCATACGCCCCTTTGCGCTGCCGCTGCCAACGTCGACAGCGGCGTCGCAGCTGTCGCTTGCTTCTTTTTTTCCTGTGCCATTTTGATTGGAAAATCGCACGCAATTGGAAATTTTTGCTATTGGCTGTGCGTTCGATACACACACACACACATAGTCACTCACACACACTCATTTACTGTCGGAGAGCGTGGCATTTGGGGCTTGGCGGCCTGCTCGCTCGCGCTCACATTATGGAAAATCAATCAGCAGCAACAACAACAACAATAAAATAAAAAAAAAACAACAACCAGAAATAAATAAAACTAACTCAATCTCATGTCGCGACGGCGCTGCGACGCTGCGGCTCTCAGTCGCTGCACTCGCTGGTCGCCTTCGCTCTCGCTCTTGCTTGCAAGTTTTGGCCAAGAAAGTGCAGCAAACAACAGCGAATAGAATAAAATAAAAAGTTTAGTGGCTGCTGAGCAAAGCACTCGAAAATAAAGCTCAATACAAAACGGGCCATTGAGTGGAATGTGCGCTGAGCGTAGCTGAGAGCGAACGAGAGAGGGAGGGCGAGAGAGAGCGCGCGAGCGAGAGCCAGCGAACGAGCCGCAGCTAGTGAGTGAGCGAGCAGGCATTGCGTTCTGCTCTCGCGTGTTTGTTTGTGTGTGTGCCGAAGAGCGAGAGTGAGAGAGCGGGCCCTGCGTTGCTGCAGCTGATAAGACACATACGTCTCTATGTATGGGTGCCTGGTGTGTGTGTGTGTGTGGGTACGTTCAATGTATGTTCGATACGTAGAACCAGAGCAAATGAATAAAAGAGGCACACACACACACACACACACACACACACACTGAGCGCTTGGTTGCGGGTCGGGGCGGGGCGGAGCGTCGCGCGGCAGGGTAGCTAACAGTAAAGCAGCCAGCAGCGCTGCAGGCTCGACAGTACCCTGCACTCTGAGCTGCGCTGAGCTGAGCCCGTTCTTTGGCGAGGGGTCGTCGTCGTCGTTGAACGACTCTCTCTTGTATGAACGTGTCTGAGTGCTGGCGTATGTGTGTGCCTGTGTGTGTCTGTGCGGACATCGACTGCGTCGCCGTCATCATGAACATCATATATAGATAGATTTTTAACAAACCTGATTGGATGTTATTGACTGGCGCACACACACACACGCACGCGGCCACTTGTACTGGCTGATTCGTTCGCCTGCCCACACACATGCACACGTGACTGTGTAAGTGTGCGAGTACGTGAGTGCCAGCGTGTGTGCGTGTTCAGCCCGTTAAATATTGACAAGCAGCCCCCGACCGTCCCGACCGAACGGAAATTGGTCGATCGCTTGTGTGTGTGTGTGTGTCCGTGTGCGGTGTGGCCGGGGGAGTGTGTTTCGGGCGGCGCCAATGGACACAGCACGTGCTTATATATGCACGCTTATGTGTACATACATATATATATGTGCTTGTTAACATGTGCTTGGTTTTAGCCAGGATTTTAGCTAGGGCCAAGAACTTTGTTGATTATAAAAGAAACCTTAGCTATAGCTCTAAACTTTTTAATATATCAGCAAAGCCCTTGTTTATTTTTACTTTTACTACTTAAATTTGTGAATGTAAAAAAAAATAATTTTATACATTTAACAAGATATTTCACTCAATGTTTGTTATATAAAAAATAAATGTGCGTGTTTTTCAAAAGGATTTGGATTTGTACTTTTCTATATTTATTTATTGACTCATATTTGCACAGATATTTTCATTTATTGCTGGCCTTGTTGGTAGAAAGATGATAATAATAATAATAATAATCAATGAATCATGTGCTAAACATAAATGATTTTGTACTATCTGCCTCAGATAAGCGGAATATCAATTGAGTCACCCTACACTGTAAATAGGTATTGCCCGATGCGTTCCCATATCTGTATCAGATACCCTACTATAAATAGAATATTATCGTTGAATAGTTGCTATTAATACCAAAAGTGCAGTTCAGTTAAGGTAAGTGGGTGCCAATGGTCACACGGCAGCTCATTAGCCGAGCACTCACTCGCACACACACACACACACACACACACGCACACGCACAGCAGTAGCGAAAACCAATCGCAAGTCGTTCCAATACAGTTCCAATACCAATGCAAGTGCGTCCTGCTGCCTGCCAGTGTATATAGCGAGGTGAAAAGGCGTTGCCAATAATATTGAAAGCAATCCATGCACACACACACACACACACTTATTCTGTATGTGTGTATGTATATAATACACTTGCACGTGAACGAGCCGTGTGCGTGTGTGCGTATGTATTTATGCGAGGTTATGTGCTAAAGGTTAACAGCATTTCCAACCCACCAGCTACTGCTGCTGCTGCTGCTGCTGCTGCTTCTTTTTTTCGCATTGGCTCCCTACACACACACACACCCACACACACACAGACGCACACGCACGTTCACTCGTGCGTCGCTTTCGCCCAATCGAATTCAATTGACGCTCAATTTTTATGTGCTGAGAACAAAACGCAAAAGCAAAAGCAAAACAACAACAACAACTACGAAAAACAGTCACCTGCAAATGCGCGCCCAATGGCTGCCAATATGTTAAATGAAGCACACTCCCCCATTTGCCCCCCAGCCAAGCCAATCACCAAAACCAAAACCAAAAAAACGAAAATAACACGAAGGAATGGAAAAAAAGCAAACAAGAAGAACCACCCAATAATCATCGACGCCACTTTACCCCACCGAACCCAAAACCAATCCAATCCAATTTGTTATATGTATGTGTGTACGCTTTTTTTTATTTCTTTTCACTTGACGTTTTTCTTTTTTCTTTTTTGTGCCGTCGCGTCGCTCTCTCTGGGCGCAGTTGTCGTCCTTTTCTCCCTTCAGCAGCAGCCAGCGAGCGCATGTATTGAATTTTTATAAAAATGAGTGGGGAACAGAAAATCAGCAGCCAGACAGCCATAAAAACGCCAGCGCCACTTTCACTCGGCTCAATGCAGCAGCAGCAGCAGCAGCCACTGAGAGCAGCGGCGTCAGCGCTGACGTCGCTGGCAGCGCCTTAAAGCGTCGTCTTAAAGCTGCCAAGGAACGGTTTTTTTATTTTTGTTTTTGCTTCACTGTTCTTATTGAGCTAAAGAGAAAGAGAGTGAGTGGCTGACTCAAAGGGCGAGAGAGGGACGGCGACGGAGGCAGAGAGAGCGCCAAAGCTTAAGCGTGCAAAGTTTTTATTTTTCTGCCAAAAAAAAAAAAAAAAACCAAAGGAAAAAATATAAAAAAAAACGGCAAAAATAGAAGGAGCAAAAAATGTAATACATACCGACATCGATTTCGATTGGGAAGCCATCAACGGCAGCAGCGCCAGCGCCCCAGCAGCAGCAGCAGCAACAACAACAACAACAACAACAACAAATCTCTAGGGCCGCTTCGTGCGTTTTATATCAAGTCGTCGTGTTGCCTGCCTCTCTCTCTCACTCTCTTTCTCTCTCTCGCGCACACATACACACACAGCTCTTCGTGTTGTTATTTTTTGTTTTTGTTGTTGGCGTTGTTTTTTCTGGCGTTTTTTTTTGGGGGCATTGAATTGAAGGGCGGCTGCGGCGCCTCGAGTCGGGTTGACAAGTTTGTGCGCCCAACCAGCGTTGGGCGTCGTTCAGGCGTCAATATATATATATATATATATATATTATGTATGTGTGTACATGTGTAGGGAATGCAATTACAACAACAACAAAATAAGAAACTCAAAACAAAATGATGAGTAAAAGCTAGAGAGAAGCCAAGAAATGTTTTCAATTGCACTATAAAAAGAGAGTAGCAAAAATAGTTGCATGCTTTTAGGAGCTGCCAAAGGACTCACAGTATGTGTGTGTGTGTGTGTGACTCTTATGTTATTTATGTCATTATTGAATATGCGTTCGAGGCACAGCCAACCCAAATCCAGAGCCAAAGCCAACAGCTTAGACATGTGTATCCCATACAGAGATTACACACACACACACACACGCACAGTCGTGTCCCAGCAGCAAAAGCTTTAGCTTATATACTTACATTCATAGCGACAGAGAGCATAACACACACACACACACACACACACACACACTTACACACAGAGACACACAGGGACACACATACATACATATCTTATGGCATGCGTTTTTATGCTTATTCGATTTTATTCGAGTGCTCGCACACTCGCACGCACACACACACACTCACACACACACACATCGAGAGATAGAGCTACGCTTGGAGCATCAGGATTTGCTGCTGCCTTCCATTCAGTTGGTCACCCCTCCCCCCCTCCCTCTGCCACCGCCGACTTCAATTTCTTTTCACTTGGCAGATTTTTCTTTTGCTTTTCATTTCTCGCTTCGTTTTTTTGTGCTTTCTGCTTATTTTACTGATTTTTCTTTTTTTTTGCTTTTCCTGCTGCCACTTGTGCTCCGCCCCGTTTTATTGTAGGGATTTTGCTTTATATATATTTATATATATCTATGTATAGACATAAATACATATGTATCTATACACATGCTATACATAAACACGCGCTCAATATATATTGTGTGTATAGATATGTACCTATCGTATATATATATATACATATATATATATATATATATACATTTATTTCTGCTCTTCTTTCATTTTTTTTCTCACTTCGTTTTTTGGTATTGGGCGCTGGCCAGTGCCCGAACCCGAACCCTGGTACCAAGCCATGCTTCCTTTTATGTCTGTCTGTCTGTCTGTCTGTGTGTGTGTGTTTTATCGAGAGCTGTCAGTTCGTATTGGCTTAAAGTTTTGCTCAATTGGCCGCTTTGAGGTGTAGCCTATGCCATTTGCCATATGCACATATAACGGAATGTGCATGAAAATCTTCTCCACTCTCTATTTACAGCCCCATTTCAACTCTCCACTGGCCAACTTCTGTTGTTCAGTATTGGATGGATATTTGTCAACTCTACACAAGTCTACACTAGTCTCCACAATTCTCCACTTGTTGCTTTTTACAGTAGAATGTGTACCATGCTCTAAAATTATTTGTTCCAAACTCTCCAACGGCAAGTTTCCAATCTCTACACTCGTTAGAAAATTACCTATTTCATAACTAGAAGAAAAAAAAATGCATCATCGCACTGATCAACAAAATTGCCCCTGTCCCCATTAAATGACAACCTCTACACAGAAACTACGCACTATGATGGAGACAAATACAAATACAAATAAAGATACAGATACTTTGGTATATCCGCAAAGTAGCTCAAGGTTTGTCATCAGCCATCAGCACTTAATAACTAACTAACCGACGCCATTGCTTAACCGTATCTATAGCCTGTGTACACACACACGTGCATATGTATATATATATATTAATATGGCCGATTTCTTACAAATCATGCCCCTTTTATATGCCACATACATAAATCTTTCAACATGTTTAGACAACAACTAAACAATTTATGACAATTGTATGTGTGTGTGTGTGTGTGTGCGATTAACTGATAGAACAAGATATAGCTTCGCCTACCCATACCCTATAATAACAGTATATTATATGTCTATAGCTGTAGTATCTGGTATCTAGCTGTATTCACTTCTTGAAATACTGTTGTATTTTCGGGGGGAAAGCCTTATCTGTATCGTCCGTTTATTTATACACCTATTTGTTTGAACACTAAGCACTCATTCTATATAGAGATAACGGAATCTTATCTTTATATAATAAACTTAACTGTATCTGTAAATGTATCTGTATCTGTATCTGTATCTGTACCTGTTGAAATGTCGGGGCCTGACGTTCCGACCAGGCGACCAATAGACAGTAATCACCGGGCTTTGGTTTGTTTGGTTGGCTGACTGGAGACTTGACTGACTTGATTACGTCTCTATATAAATATGGCAGCTATTTTCTGGGGCGATATCTTAAGCAAGCATTCGACTGTGTATTCTGTATTATTCCGTATTCTGATCTCAGTATCTTTAGCAATATTTAAACACACACACGCACACACACATACACACACACTCCCCAAATGCAGCACTAACTGAGCGTAATAATACGTATAAACGTCGACTCCGAACAATTTATGGCGCTTATAACACCTGACAAGCTATAAGCCCCTGGCAGCACCCTCCTCCCCGCAATGCCCGCTCAGCTGCTGCCACAAATAAAATTGATAAAATTTGTTGTAGAACAAGAAAAAAATAAAAAATAAAAACGAAATAAGAGGAAAGCAAGAAGCATTTAATTTTATAATTATGATGATGTATTTGTTCTCTTTTGTTATTATATAGAGCACTATGGTGTTAACTAAAATCTACACACACACACACAGACAGACAGTAGCTGCTGCTATTATATGTACACATATTGTACACATACTTATATAGCATATAAATCTTTTTATTCTTATTCTTTTTTTTTTGGAGCTTTAGATTTGATTCCATTTTGTCGTTTATCACAAATTTAGCTGACATGCGTATGTGTTTCTCGCTCTCTCTAAGTGTGTGTGTGTGCGAGTGTGTAGAAATTTTCGCGTTCAGAATTTTTTGTACACTGATTATCTGCATCAGTTGTTAATTGTTATTTGACGCGTTTTAATCGGCTACCGACGTGTCCCGTGCTCGGTACTTAAAACGCGCACAACATCAATTTACAAAGAGCAAAAGTCTCGCCAGACAAGCTATACACAACATTCAATATATATGGTATTATTTGCTCTGTTTAGACATTGTAAGTTCTCTGTAAAGAATTAGCTTATTTTTAAGAAATAAAAAACTAAATACATTTATAAATAAAGGCTCTAAATATATTTGAACTTAAATTTTAAAGTAGGGACATTTTATTATATATTTATTTTTTTAGTATTTTAAGTATCTTATTTGGTATTCCAATATTTAATTCGGTATTTTCTAGTATTTAGTTGGTATTTTATTGCCATAAATTTCACATAAATTAATGCAATGCATTTACCATTGACTCTTTGCAGGTAATTACAACAGATACAAATAGGAAAACACGTTTATTTAGGCAACTGGGCCAACGCACGTAAGTTGGTTTCTTTCAATTTTGGCTATTCAGGCACAGCCGCAAATAATACTAAAGATGTTTGTCAGCTTTGGAAATCTGTTTGGGGACGTATTTGGTACATAATGATAACTATACGGTGACTGGTGGCTGGTGCCTGGTTTCGAGGGTACAGAGCGGTGTCTGTCTGCGTGTCTGCTTTTTGCCTGTGCATTCATTCATTTGCGTTTCATTCATGTCCTCTTCATCAATGCGGCACACACAAACACACAGGCACAACAAAAAATATGTCAAAACTTGTCTCGTCTGCCTGCCATTAGCAGCAGCAACAACAACAACAGCAACAACAACAACAACAACAAGAACTGCGGCCAGCCCTTGGCAACAAACAGGCAGACAGCACGCCCACGCCAAAGTAGGCGCAACATCATCATGATTTTGATTATGATAATATGCCAAGCTGATGATCAAGATCATCAGACTTAAAGTTTAAAGCATTTTCAAGGCTGCTGCAAAAGATTTCTTTTCTTTTTTTTTTTTTTTTTTTTTTTTTTTTTTTTTTATTAATTTAAAGTTTTTAATTCTTTAATTTTTTTTCTTTCTCGCTTCGCCTTTTTTTTTTTTTTTTTTTTTTTTTTTTTTTTTTTGGTACTTTTTGTGAATGAATTTAACGCTTTTAACTCTTAACTCTTTTTCTTCACAAGCGTCGCCTTAAATGTAATTTATGTGCCAGTTCACAATAGACGAGCAGCTACCTTTGCGGGCAACTCTGATTGCGGCTACTGTGCAGCAGGCACATAAGGCTCTAGCTGTAAAGCTGCTGCTTCTTCTTCTTCTTGCGCTCTTTTTTTGAGACGCCCCCGCACAGCCTGCCTGCCTGCCTGCCTGCATTATATGCAAATTTCAATTATTTGCACAAATCAGACGCACAAGATCTGTCCAACAACAACAACAACAACAGCAACAAGAACGACAAAGACGACAACGACAACGACGACGCATTATTATCATCATCGACTTCATTATGGCAATTCCCGCAACCCCCCGCCCCCGCAGACAACCCTCTGCCGCGCCATGTCCCCTTCATTGACGATCAGCAGGCAAAACGACAAACGTTCAATTCAATTTTCTGTGGCTCTGTCGCTCGCGTCGTTTATCGGGCAAACAGGAAGAGCCATAATATAATTTATTGTATTAATGCGTCGCATGCCCCGCATAATATTGCCCCGACGCGTTGCCAAGACGTCGACAGCGACGGCGACAGCGACTGCGACTGCGACAGCGACTGCGACGCCAGCATCAGTTGATGTTGCTGCTTACATTTCAATTTCTCATTTCATTGATATCCCAATAGCCGAAAACCAACTCAAGCGTTTACATATAAGTAGCATGAATATATATATTCATGATATACATATATTTATATATATATATATTTTTTTTAGTATTTTTTTTTGCTCTTTTATTAATAATTTAAACATAAACATGGATTTCCTGTTGCCGGCCGATATGCAAAAAGCGAAATGAGCTTTGACTGATTCGTGGCCTTTGTTGTTGTTGTTGTTGTTCGCTTTCAACATAATTCTTTCGATCGAATTTCACAAAAATTGTGGCCCCGATTCTTGCTCTGTGCCTGTATGCGTATGTGTGTGTGTTTGGGAGGAAATTAAATTAAGCGCTTGTCTCGCTTTTTGTTATTTTCTTCATTATTTTTTTCTTTTTGGTATTTGTTTTTTTTTTTTTTTTGTATTGTTTCGCTGATCAACCGCATTAACAGGCAAAATGCGTGGGAGCATCGATTTTGATTTGATTTATGTTGAAGGTCAGAGGCGAACACGCTCTGCAGCTGAAGACACGACAAGCCCAACACACACACACACACACACACACACGAGCAAAAACACAACAACAGTTGTTGCTGCTGTTGCAGACAGCAATGTGGTTGCTGCATGACCTGCCGGAACCAGAAGCCGCAAGACCCATGTGCCACCAAAAGAGTCAAAGTTTGAGCTTTGTACACACAAGCACACACACACACACACTCTGTGAGAGACACACACGCTGACAAATTGCAACAATCGCCACGTTGCACAGCAGCAACTGTTGGTGGGGGGAGGTGTGTTAGCTGCAACTGGCGACAGTTTTGTTGAAGGAGCCTTCACAGACCAGTTCATAAGCCAAGACTAAAATGGTTTGGGGAGGGATATTAGACAGTATGTGGAGACTTCATTAATGACAAATTAAAGATACAAATATCTAAAATTAAAATTGGATTGAATTGAATTTAAAATTTGGATTAAATTAAATTTGAAAAACTGAAAATTCAACAGATAAAATGCAATCTATATAAAAGCTGCGTTAGATTTGAAGGGAGCTTGAAACGCAAGATATAGAGAATAATTATTTAAAATAAATCAAAAAATATATAAGAACTAAAACACTGATTTAAAAAATAGCCAATCTAAACTCAGGTCTCTAATTTCTATTTAGTTTCTTTTCGACTTCTCAACCCTCAAACCCCACTTGTATTTTACAAGTCAGAACCATATCGGTATAACGGTACAAGTGAATGTCCTGCAACCTCGTTTGACATTGAAAACTGAAACTGTGGAGCACTTTTTCGGGCTATGAGTGAGGAGGAGGAGGCCTCGAGTCTGAGGTTTGGCCACGTTTGTTGTCCATCAAAATGCGTGCAACATTTTTGCGCGGCCTGCACATGTTGTTGACACTGCCAATGGCGGTTGTTCGGCGGGTGGTCGGCGCTGGGCGGGGGGGAGGGGGGCGGTGGTAAATACGGACAGACAGGCAGACCAGTGGGCACTGCAATTGACACAATTTTCACACACAGACGACAAGGCCGGCCGGCTGGCATTGACCAAGCCGCACGTGGCTGGCGCTGTGTGTGATGTGCAGATGATGATGATGATGATGATGATGATGATGATGATGATGATGATGATACACTCGCGGGCCACACACAAACAAACAAAAACACACACACACACTCTTACACACACATGCAATTGATTTGTACTTTGGGGTCAGCCAGCAACAACAGCAACGAGCAGCAGCAGCAAACGCGACCCAGTTGCAACTTTGTGGCAACCTCAGCTGCCACAATACAACACACACTTTTCTCCTGGCAGCACTTTTTGGCTTAAACACCAAACAATGTCAATCTATTGATCCAAAATTAATATACATTTTTTTTATATTCATATTTTAATTAACGTACATCGAATGGATATATCTGTTATTTTTTTAACATCACTAGTTGATGTTTTTGCCAAAAGTAACCTGTTTGCGGTGCTTTTCGCATGTGCTTGTTTCCTACTGGGTTCGACAGCAACAGTTTGCCGGGAGGAACGACAGCTACGCACAACATGAAAACCGCAACAGACGCAGGCCCCAACCCCCCCACCTACACACACTCACACACACACTCGCCCCCAACCCCACGCCCTCCCTGCCATTGGCCAGCACGCGAAAATTTCGCTGTTGTTCTTATTGTTGTTGCTGGTTTTCATTTTTTTGTTGCTGTTTTTATTATTATTATTTTTGCGCGCGTTTTTCGCCAGTTGCCCAGTTTTTTGTGCGTGGGCGTGTTTGTTTTTGTTGTGTCAAAACAAAGGGTTCGGCTGACAGGGGCTGCGTTGCACAGGGGGCGTGGCAGGGGTAGTTGGGCCACTGCACTTACTGCAAAGCCGTTAAGGCGACTTAGTGGGCCACATACGCGGCTCGGGAATCAGGTCAAGAGCTTAGGCTTAGGCTCCAAGAAATTATTTGAGGCGCCCACGACAAAGTTAAATTTGAGACAAGGAATAGGAATAATAATAATAAAAAAGCAGAACAAAAGCCAGCGACAAATGATAATGATGATGATGATGATCAACACACACACACACACACAGACAAAGTGATGAGAAGAGACTGAAACTGGAACTGGAATTGCTGCTTCTTCTTCTTCTTGTCAATTAGTAAAAATCGAATTAATATTGTAATACTTTAATGAAATAATGCATGCACGCACACAGATAGACAAACAGCCAGACAGTGGGCGGCATCAGAGTGGGGAGGGGAGGGGAGGGACGGGACGGGACGGGACGGGACGCACTGCGACAGTTATTTATGCGGACAAGATGAATCTGTGGATGTGCCTGTGGCAATTGCTGATTGTGTGTGTGCTCAAACTAAAGTTGATAAAAATAAACGAGACACATACGTTTATATATTTAGAAAGAGAGAGAGAGATAGAGATGGGGAGAGAGAGAGAGCAAGTAAGTGAGTGCAAGCCTTTGTGCTGGTTGCCTTACGAATTGTTTGGGCGGCAACATCGACAACGACAACGACGACGACGACGTTGGCAAGGTGTGGAATGTATGACAGGAATTGATATAAAATATGCTAATTGGTGCATAGACTGTGAACACTTTTGCTGTGTGTGTGTGTTTGTGTGTGTGTGTGTGTGTGTGCTGCATGGAGTGCGGAGTTGCTGACTGCGACAGGTTAGTCAACTCGACGTGCCACAGAATTGAGTTGAGCGGCTGAAATGGGCGCAGGTCCTGCGCAAAGTATTCCATAGGTTCTATAACTGATCTAATGAAAAGCTTCGATTGCCCTCTCTCTTAATCTAACGAACAACATTTAATTATGATTTTCACTTAGCTACTTTTAGTTAATCTAAACTTAAATTGAATCCTGTCTGCAAAAACTTTTAGAATGGACACTTGTTCTGAGCTTTAGCAAGTTTGTCAGCTGTTTTTGGCACAGTTTTTTGACTCACTTTGTTGCAACTTCAGTTGCCGCATCTTCATTTAATGAGGCAACAATGTTGCTGCTGCCAAAAAAAAAACAAAAAAAACTATGCGAGCATGCCATTTATGTAAATTATTGGCAAAAATGCATAACGGCAAACAATTGAAAATGCAATCAAGTGTTGGCTAAAATGGCCCTGTTGCTGCCAACAGCAACGGCAACGCAAAATTTGCATGCAGCAGCAACAACAACAACAACAACAACAACAACAGCAACAACAACGCTGCCAATTAATCAAGAAATTCTTAAATAATTATTTGCCTATTTTTATAGTCACACAAAGGGGTGACACGGGGGGGCGTGCGCGGATAGAGGGGAGTGCTCTGGCACGGGGCAGCGGCCGACGCGGCTGACTGACTGACTGGCACGACGACAACAACATCGACAACGACAACGACAACGACAACGACGACATCATCGTCCGTTGGAGTGTAAATTTGTTGTTGCCATAAGCCAGATACAAATCTATATGCTCACAAAAAATATATATATCTGCATATTTATATATGTGCACACACACACACACACACACACATTTTTATACAAATATATTTATATAGATATATCGCACAATATATAGAACCATGCACTTTTCGATTTTCATTTTGTGATTTGACTACGTCTGAGCGTTCATTGTTGTTGTAAAAATAAGTCAGCCAGCCAGCCAGACCCCGTTCCCGTTCCCCTCACCCCACACGTGCCCGAGCAGCACCACACAAACGAAATTTCTATGAAGCATTGCAGTTAGATGAGCCGTTTAGTGACAGTCAAGTCGTTGAGAGCGGAGCGCGGCAGGTGGAGAAGCTGCATGAAGGTGGGGCAGGGGACAGGGGAGAGGAGAGAGGAGCGAAGAGCATGGATCGCTGGCATGCGATTTTATACTCTCTCTCTCTCTCGCTCTCTCAGTCACTCGTTGGCCGTCTTTGTCTGTCTGGGTGCTGATGAGTGCATTGCCGCTTTGCAGTCGCTGGCCGACTAATAATAATAAATATTTTTACAGAAATTAATTAACAACAACTACAACAACAACAACAACAATGGCAACAAAGTGTAAAAAGAAGTATGCAGCTTGTCTGACATATAGACAGACAGACACACATACACACACACACAGACAAAACTGCTGCTGAAGTTTTGCTTGCATTTCTTTCTTTAACCCGACTTGTTGCCAATAAATATTGCGTATGCGTCACGTGGGCCACGCATTGCGGGGGTCGTTTATAGACAGAACTAGTTGCTAGTAGAGCACAACAGAAGTAGTATTTAAAAATGTATACGCCTCTGTTTAACATAATGTTAACAAGCTGTCAAATTAATGTTAGCTTTTGCAGCAATTTATTTTAATGTGTTTTAAAATATTCTACAATACAATAAAGAAACATAAAATACATGTTTTCTCAATGGAATGCTTAAACTTATTTAAACTCAGGCCCTGTTAACTAGTGTTCCATATTGAACTCAATTGCATAACTGTAAGCCCACTGTTATTGGCCGCAAGATAAGCCAGCATCTTGGCAATTACTCAAATTCAAATTAAGTGGCGTCACACACACACACACACACAAACACACACACATCCCAGCTAGAGACAATGCGAAGTTCTCTCAGTCCCCAAGCGAAATCCCATACAATCCGAAATGCCGCAACTTGTCTCGTTTTGTAAATAACAAATCAGGCATTTATAAATGATGTGAGCATAAAATATACCCTATTACGCATCGGGGCAACACACCAACAGCTCCAACCAAGCTCACCCCAAAAAGCAATCTACCAGCGCCCAGGCGGCGCACCCGCCCCCATGGCCATGCCCTAAAACCAATGGTATGCCCAGGACAGCACTTGAAACAAAGGCATTTGGCGCACAAAACTCTCGCAGCTCGCAACTCTTTGGCAACAACAAAATTGTCTTTCAGCCCCTTCTCCCCCTCTCCCTCCCTCAACGTTCCTGCTCGCGCTGTGTCTCGTCGTCGGCGTCGTCGTCATCATCATCTTCATACGTCTCTAATAAGACATGATTGTAATTAATTAAATTAATTCGTTTCGGTTTTAATACACGAAATGTTTTTCGATTTTGTCCCAGGGCCGGAACAAGCTACTATCTATCTACCTACCCTTGCGCTACACAAATCGCAACCCCAACCCCAACCCCAACCCCCCAACCCAGACAGTCGCATCGGTAAAAGGGCATAAAAGGATTGCCAAATGAAAGTGAAAGATTTCTGATTTACGTTTTCAAATATTTGTTTGTCACACACTCGCTGCCACGCCCCCTGCTACAGTCTCTGGCTGTGTCTTCTCAACTGTCTTTGCGCCTGTCTGTCTGTCTGACGTTCGCTCGCTTTGTCTTTTTGTCTGTCTGTCTGCCCGTCTTTCCGGCCAAACTATAAAATGTTGTCGATTTTGATTAGGCAAAACTTGACAGGGAACTTTGTGCGTGGCTTTCATTAAAAATGCCAGCGCCGTGTTTCCATCGCTCGCTCAGGGTTGCTTTTTCAAGTGTTTCCATCAGACGGCGTTGCCTTGGTGCTTTTCGCCGGCGGCGGGGGGAGGGGGATCACCTTTTGCGGCTGTCCTTGGTTCTTGCTGCCTGGGCGCATAATGAATTGACATTGATTGGAAATTTTGATTGAAATTGTAAAATGCTAAAGGATGGCAACGCCAAAAGGCTTTTCACTCTCTCCCGCTTTCTCTCTCGCTGCCTCCTCCATCTCTCTCTCTCTCTTTCATTTCTTCGTCGGCGTCTAAGCAACAAAATAAATTGCTTAATTTTCGGCTTAATTAAAGATTTGATAGATAGCACAACAGCACAAGGTTCAAGACCAAATCTCCACCCCAGCACCACCCCCCCTTTTATAGCTCGTCTCCCATTGATTTTTGTGACTGCTTAAACATTAATCCTAACATTTCCGAATGTTCCTTCATGTTTATTTAATTAGTGCTGCAAAACACACACAACAAAATAAAATAATACACAAAATAATAAAGGGTAAAAAATTAAAAAGACGCCTTGTGGTAGGCTATGAAAAACATTTTGCATTGTCTGCCTTTGGTTTAGCCTCAATAAGAATTTCAACAGGCTTGGTCAAAGCGGGGGAGTTGGGGAGTTAATAACATTGGTTGTTTTTTTGTTTTTGAGGGGTTTTTTTATTATTTTTGTGCACAACTGTACTGGCGGCTAAATAGAAATCATTAATTTCTGTTAGATTTTACAATTTTACAGTGTCAAATTTTTGTAACACACACACACACACATGCACATAGAGAACCCAGCCCAACCAACCACCCCTAGCCCCCAAGCCCTGTCACCCTTTTAGGCACATTAACTTTGAGAAGCTTTTTATTTTTTTGTTCGGTCTGCCTTTAGTTTGAAGCCCGCATAAAAATGTCAAAAATTACACACACACACACAAAGAATAAAAAACAAAGCGAAAGCCAAACATACACACACACGTACACCCACAAGTAGGCAGGGAGTGAGGGGTTCTGTAGGTGGTTTGAGAAGGGACTTCTAATCATTATTTGTATGGCCCCGCACTGCCCACATATATGAGTTATATATTTATTTGTATTTGTCTGGACCGTATGTGTGCCTTGACTTGAACTGGCCCACAGTACCACCCCCCGCCCCCTTCCGTGTGTGCTATTTGGTCAGTGTAATGCTTAATTATTTACTTTTTTTATATTTACTTTTGTTGTTTCTGTATTTTCAAAAATGTTGCCGAAAAAGGCCTACCAACAAAGTGACCAAAAGAGCGCACGAAATGGGGGGGGGAGGGGGGATGGGTTGGGGAGGCCATAACAATGGTTCGAACACACACACAAAAAGGGTCACACATCGCTCTTTATGTGTGCTTATGTGTGTGGGTTAATTTTTGATGTACAATTGGTCAACGGGTGAGGCAGATACGTGAATGTCCAGTTACGAAAAAGGTATGCGTACGTTATGTAATAATAAGGATAAGCCAAAAAATTATTATTACTTTTCGTTTGCACGGGGTGTGTGCATTTGCCACCGCACAGGGTGGAGGCTGTGCAGCATTTGCCAAAGGGTTGTCCAAAAACACACACACACACACACACACACACACAGCCGCTTGGACTTTGATTGTTAATGAGCATAAGCCGTAAGGAATCAGCATTTCGCTTTAACTGACAAACAGTCCGACATTCGATTATATATGCACAGCAAGGATCAACAGCACTGTCCAAGTTTACTCTCTTGCTGCACACTGAACAAATGTTCATGCCTGATCATTGATCAAAATAAAATGTTTGCCATATTTAAAAAACAAACCAATTTTAGTTTTCAGTATTCGAATTCGTAAATCACAGATTTCAGGCTGCCAAATCTGACAAAAATATTGTTTGCTGGCATTTTGGTTTTGGTTCTTGTGTGCCTAAATCATTTCTGGTTTGTTTTAAGCAATATTTACGCTTTCATCTGACATATCTATCATATGCCATATCCTACTCCAGCCCTTGGAGCCTTCAAAAGTGTCACTTTTAATCCCTGCCGCTTCGTTCTTTACAGACAGCAATTAGAAATCGTCTAATTTGATGCACACACACACACGCACACTGACACACACACACTGACACAGCTGTGTGTAACTGTAGCTTTTGAAAAGAAAGTGCCGCATACATTTTTCTTTGACACTTTACAGCCCCCAAAAGCTAAATACCCTCCTGCCGCCCCTAACCCTTCTACGCAACTTTGGATTTTGCTTGCCTCTTGTCAGACCGGGACAGACAATTACCCACACACACAAACACACACACACACACACATAACTGTTGGCTGCCTTGTCATATGACGCATTAAAAATCGAAGCATATAGCTGGCTTCAACTCACACTCTTATATTCCGTTTGCCCCCCTCTATCCCCCCTCCAACTTAGCACAGTTGTTGTCTTCTTGCTTGGCGCGCGCATTAATCCTTTTTTCAGCATCTTTTCACATACAAATACACACACACACACACGCACACATGACGCACGCGTGTATATAATCCTTTTTTACAGTCCAGCCCACTCTGGCAAGCTCCAGCTCCAGCTTCAGCTTCAGCTTCAGCCCCCCGCCCCCAAACGCCCAGCGGCTTCGCATATCAAAGCTAATTTATATTTTGTATAGCATACATTTGGGCGTGCACAACAGCGGCAGCAGCTTCCCGTTACCATTTCAACTCCCCCTCTGCCCGCCCCCAGCTGCCCTATCTAGTAATACAGCTGCTGCTCCTTCATCATCTTTTGCTTCTTCTTCAGTTTTAACGTCATGTTTTTCATTGCCTGCTGTGTGCAAATTGTATGGCTAGCGGGGGATGCCATTTCAACGAGGGGGGCGTGTGTGAGAGCCAGAGTGAGCCAGCGAGAGCGAGAGAGAGAGAGAGAGAGAGGGTAATAATAAATACAACTCTTTGTTTTTTCAATGGCTCGTCGCTGCCTGATTTTTGATAAGTAAATAGAAATTTTATAAATTTACATACACATGTGTGCCGGGGTGCGAGTGCCTGTGTGTGTGTGTGTGTGTGTATCGGGCAATAAAAAAGAAACAGAATTTTAAATTAGAAAATATTAGTTAGCTGGGCAGACGGAACATAACTGAACAGACCGACAGACAGACGGAGCCCTAACCCGTGCATGTGTACAGTTATGTGCGAGTATTTGCGTATGCTTATGCGCATCTCGCTCCCACACACACACACACACACTCACACTCGCACACCTGCTCGCTCACTCACACTACCACCCATTCTCATTCTCTCTCGCTCTTGCTCGTTCTGAACTTTTTCTTCGTCGTCGACGTTGCTTGTTTTATGTTTTCTTTTTTTTTTTTGTATCATCTTGTTTTTGTTTTTGCTTATTTTTTTTGTATTTGCTGCGTGCGTCTTTGCTGCACAGACAGCCCCCCCCACCCCCCGCCCCCTAGCCTACCTCAATCTCTCACAGCAGCATCAATACATCATTTTCGTCTTCTCTCAGTGTGTGTTTGTGTTGATTTTATGCTACTCTTTTCACTTCGTTTTTTAGTGTGAGTGTGTCTGTTTTTTTTTCTGTATTTTTTTTGGTATTTGTTTGTTGCAGTTTTCAAGGCGCGTCATCTCGCTTTTGCCAACTATACCTTTCTCCCTCACACTCCCCCCACCACTGTCTCCCTCTGTAGCGTGCTCTCTGTTTTTCTTTTGGCTTGTGTTTGGGTATTTTTTGTTTAATATTTAAATAAATAATTAGCAAAAAGGGATATGTGCGGCTGTGTGTATTTGTGTGTAAGCTCTGTGTTTGTTCTTACACCCCCAGCCCCCACCCCCCACCTACACATCTCTGTGTGTGTGTGTGTGTGTATGTGTGTGTGTGCGTTGCTAATGATGTTTGAAATTGTAAAGCAAATGCAAAGGCATGTCCCAAAAATAAAAACGCAGCAAATATGGAAACACGTGTGGGTGTGTAAACGGGTGTGTGTGTGTGTATGGGGGAGGGGAGGGGGGGGGGGGGGGGCTTCCATTCAAATAACTGTTAAAGGAGTGTGGCATGTAAACAAAAGCAGCTGCAGCTGTATAATTCAAAGTTAATGGCTGGCAAAGTATATCAAAGGCTAAAAAACAGCTTAAAAGCTTCAAAATAAAAATAAACACTTTCGAATATTTCTAATTAATGTATTAAAGTAATCGATAAATGTCATCCGAACAAGAAGGGAAATCAGGCTAAAAAAAAACTGTATACTATAAACTATAAAAATATATGTAAATAACAGACTAAATCGCTAATTCTAAAGTCAATGCAGTTATTTTTATATATTTTATTTTTAGTTATTTGGTTAATTTATCCATTTTTTTTTTTTAAAATTAATTTTTTTTATTTTTGTAGAGTATTAAACTGCTTGGCCTATACTTTGATTTTCTCTGTGCTAAAGTTTTCAAACTTCTCTTCTGATAATTTTCTCTTAATGGGCAGCTGTTTGTGCTTTTATGTTACAGTCATACTTCTATTATATATCTGCTATATTTAACGCACTCTTTGTGCCACTCCCCCTTTTTCTCTCTTTCTCTTACCATGTTTCCCTCTTTCTCTGCCTCTTTTGTTGTTGTTGGCTTAGCTGATTCTATGCATTCATTCAAATGCGCACTGCCACAGGCCACAAACCACTTGGCACATTGACAGGCTTATATACAACACACACACACACACACACACATATATATATATATATATATATATAGTATATATAGGTAGCATCTGTGTGTGTGTGTGTGTGTGTGTGTGTGGCATTTCCTTCTTTTGCATTTATAGCTGTCAAGACATACGCGTAGCGTCTTTGTCTGCGCCTAATGTCATGCCACAGTTTTTTTTATGCTTCTATGCTGCTTCTTTCAATTGACATAAGCGCACACACACACACACACATACTGTGGCACATTTAACCCCTTCGCTGCGTGCACCTTCCGCCCACATACGCTGACAACTTTTTAACTTTTTACAAGTCTTTTGCTGCTGCTGTTTAATGTGTGTGTAATTGTGAAAACGCTTTGGCTTCATTTTTCTTGGGTAGCTAAGCTGTAGCAGCAGCATCAGCAGCAAGAGCAGCAGCAGCAGCAGCAGGCTCCGCCTCGTGCCCCACGCACTGCTTGTCATGTCATGTAGGCGTTTAAGTGGCAGCGGCAGCGGCAGCAGCAGCGGCAGCAGCAGCAGCAGCGGCAACAACAGCGGCTGCCTCTGAGGTTTTTGCATTTGGCCTCACCCCCGCAAATGTCAAGACAAGAACTGACAGCCGCCCCTAAATCAAAGTACCCAACCGAATACTCAACCCTCCTTCTCCTCCTCCGCCTCCTCCTACTCACCTTACTCCCCCCTCTTCCAACCCAGTGACTAAACACGCCAGCGGACGTCGCATTGATTTGCTTTGATTTATTGTACCGCCAAACAATGCAGCGACGTTTCCCAGACCCGGTTCAAGCTGCTGTTGCTGTTGAGGGGTTGCGGCTGCCTACAGCAACAACAGCAGCAACAGCAGCAACAACAGCAACAGCAGCAGCAACAACAACAACAACAACAACAGCAACAACAACTTGCACTCGAGCTGAGCTTCAAGCACAATTCATAACGTTGCTTTCGTACTAATTACAAAAAGTGCTGCCCCCTTCTGCCTGCTGACCCCCCCTGTATCTAGCTCTCTCTCTCACTCCCTGACAGCTGCCATGCGACATAAAAAAAATACGCGTCGACCGTTCGACTCACTTCAGAAAACAGCTTGAGACAATGCCGCATGCAAAAATTCTTCATGACTACCAAAGGAGTACGAGTATTTATGCATTATAATACACACACACACACACACACACATGCATACATACATACAAACGGCCTGCAGCCCCAGGGCAGGAATCTGTTTCTGTTCGAAAGTGCGCGCTTTTTGACATGTGCCGCGCGCACGACTGCGATTGAGGAGAGCGTTGTGTGGGTTTCCAGCTAGAGTGTGTGGTATTTGACTTGCTTGTGCATTGTACAGCACACTGAAGTGGCAATGTGCCTGCGATAGTTGCAACAATTGCTGAAGAGAGCGTGGTAAAAAATGCAAAGAAAAAAAATAAACCACAAGAGCTCAATTGCCCAACGGCTGATCCTTGAGAGAACCTTTGAGCTCTAAGCAGAGAAGCAAGCAACGGGAATATATATTGAAATATTATTAAATAATATATAGTATAGTAAAAGTTTGATCTTTCAGTATTTAATTAGTCAGTCTTTGAAAGCTTAAATTTATTTACGATGTTGCATATTTCGTTAGCTTGAGCTCTTAAGCTTTTGAGTCTTTAACTCAATTTTTGTAACTTTTCTAAAGTTTAAGTCACATTAAACAATTTTTATCTCCAGTTGGCGCTTCCCCCCATTCAAGCTGACTTTTCTTGTTGTATGTTGCTCAATTGAGATGAAATGTGCCCCCTTCCCGCTGCGCACATGCTACCCCCCTTGGAGGAGTTCAAACTCGTTTTTGGCTAATAGAAATGTTAACAGCATCGCACATTGGCCCCGCTGTTAACATTTCACTTAACATTTTTGGCGCGCGCTGCGTTTTGTTTTGCCAATTTTATTTTATTTTATTTCGCTTTTTTCTAAGCTATTTTTTTTTTAGCTATTTTTCGCAGCTCCTTTGAAGTGGCGGCGCCGGCACATGCAAAAATATTAAATGAAACTCGGTGTGCAACCCATCAAATAAAAAAAAAAGAAAAACCCCGAAAAAGTACCCAAAAAAAAAACGCTAAAAGGGTACTCAATACCAAAGCCTTTTCTGCCATAAGCTGACCACACACACAGACTGGCCACTCACACACACACACACACACACACACACACACACACACACATAGAGAGAGAGAGGTGGAAACCATTTGAAGTGGGCAACGAGCCCATGGAACTGCCCGTTGCCACGCCTGCACTCCACAACGTGTGTGTGGGTGTGTGTGTGTGAAAAAACCCAAATATATACATATATATATATATATTTAAAAAAAAAAGAGAAAAGTAAAACATGAGCAAAGCCACCCGCATTTTAGTTAATTAACTCATTTGGTTGGCAACTGCTGCTAAGCCGCTCGAACTGGGCCACAAAAGGCTGAGCACACAGAATCAGACGCAGCATCAGCTCCAACTCCAACTCCAATTCCAACTGCGACTCGGACTCGGATCCGTGCTCCGGGTGCCTTTACCATTAATTGATTTGCTCTTGTTGGGCTGCGACGTTGCCAAAGTTCGTTTTGACCAAACAACTAGTTTTGCTGGCCAACAACAAGTGTCGCCTTTCTCACGGGGATTGCATTTCAAACGAGCCAAGACACAAAAACCTGGCCAACCGTCGGACAACGACGGCGCACAGTTTGAGCAACGCACAGTTGCACAGTCACTGATCGATTTCGAGCTGCAAAAAGTCAAAAAGATACGTTTTTTGTTAGTCTTTTGTTTTTTCGTTTTTGGAATTTGGATCCTATACAAGCATCGACTGCTGGCATTATGAAAACAATTTTCAAGCTTAAGCAGCTCAGCAACAACAACAACAACAACAAGAACAACAAGAACAACGTGCCACAGACATTGCCACAAACAGTCAGCATGAAAATCACAGTGCCCCTAGCCGCACTCTGGCCCAAAACGTTCGCCCAGTTCTAAGAGCCTGTGCGCTTTTGAATGTTGTCTGGCATTTTAAGTCCCCGGCAAAACGGCAAGGACAAAAATGCAGCTTCCTTTGCCACCCAACTCCGGCAGCGACGCCACCCTTCCCGCGAAATTGCGCCCAACAGCCGCTTGTCTGTTGTTTGTACTTAAGAGCTTTTAAATATCATAAATATATATCTTTGCGACGAGTCGAGCCCGAGCCCGAGACCGAGACCGAGACCACCTTCCCCCCCTGCCTTTGCTACCCGCCTGAGCCTCGGGCTTTTGCTTACGTTACATTTGGCTGCGGGTTCAGGTTCGGTTTTTGGTTTAGGTTTGGGTTCGCTTGGTTTGCTGATGATGTTGACAAATATGCCTCGAGGGCCATTCATCTACAAGAAAAAAGATAAACACAGCGACACAACAGCAACAACAGCAACACCAACAACAACAACCATAAATACAGCAAATTCCTGCGGCTCGACGAAACAGTCTCTTGTCTTTTAGCTGCATTTTAAACCAATACGCAATCTGCCAAGTTCCCAACCCCTTCAAGGCTGTTGCGATGACGTAGGCTGCCAGCGGACCTTCAGCTTAATATAGTTGCCAAGCAGTACAGCAAACAGGGTACCTCCTAAACCCACTAGGCTGGTTAATAATTTATTAGTCTACAGATTTTCTTCCTTATAGAAACTAGCCTAACCAACTTATTCCATTTTGATTAACTTTGTTGTGACATTTTCTTCTCTCTGTGATCCTGATCGACAATTCTAAGTTTAGCTCCTAGTCAGATAGTCAAAACCCTCCCGAGTTTCGCTAGCTTAAGGAGCCTAAGTCCAAAGGGGACTTTTCCTAATCGTTTACGTTTTACCACTCCGCAGCAACTGCATTGCAATTCGGTCTTAGCCCGACCCTTATAACGACTTCCTGCTTAACTTTTTGAGGAGGTAGCCGGCAACGTCGTCGTCTCATCGATTTGAGGGCAAAAACTGTTAGAAGAACTGCAAAGGCTAAAAACTGTAGCTCACACCGAAATGTTATTTTTTGGCAATAGAGAGCGATATGCCCATCGACTAATTTCCAAAGTTCTTTATTGCCTGCAACGCCCCGGCTGCCCCGGGCCGGCCTAACCCATTGGCTTCCGGTATTTATACAAATAAAACTGCACAAAACTCAAAAACCAAAACAAGTACAAATCAACAGAAAATCGAAGCCAAAGTGCCCCAAAAGTCATTGCCATCCGAGGCGGAGGAAAAGTCGTAGGAATCGCTTACTAGGACTAAGGATAGGACAGTACGGCACTGCGCCGGACCTGACTTAGCTATGGTTTTGCTTTCGACTAGGGTTTGAGTTTTGAGTTAGGCCGAACGCTGGCTGGCTTCAGCTTTGGCTTTGGCTTTGGCTGTGGCTGTGGCCATGGTGCTGGCTCTGGCCCTCGGTCCTGGGCCCAGACTAATTTGCCAAAAAAGTTTGCACCGCATATTTTTGTAACCTTTTTTGTCGCTGCTGCTGCTGCTGTTGTTGTTTTAATTTCTCATTTGGCATTTGATTTCAAGCAAAAGTCGTCGTCGTCTGGCTGTGGCCCACAGCCCACGGGGCCACCGCCCACTCCCTCCCCGGCGAAGGTCAACGCTAATAGCACTAAAATTTCAAGTTGGCTTATCGATACCAACGATAAACTATAAATTTGTCGGCTGTTTGTTGCTGTTGCTAATGCGAATGGGCATTGCAGACGCCCCTGCCAACCCCGCACCCCTCCAAATTCCTATGTTTTTTAAGCTGTGTGTGTGTTGGCTAGGCAAAAGTTTTGCAACGTATTAATTTGGCTAAATTTAACCCGTAATGACTTTAAAAGTAAAATTAATGAGGGTCGATAGTTGCCTTTTCGGTTCGGGGTGGGGCGTTCGCCAGGCAGGCAAAGTTTGCGCCCAAAACATATGCGCCAAGATCTGGAAAGGGGTGCCTGGGGGCTGGGGGACGTGGGGGCGTGGCTAACTAAACTCACTTTTAACGTTCTCTCTCTTTTGCTCTCTCTCTCTATTTTTATAGCGCGCTACACTAGCCGAAAAGGAAGTGAACACACTCAAGGAGCAACTATCCACTGGCACGCCCGGCAGCAACAGCGACAACAACAACACAGTGGAAGAGGCAACAGCAGCAGCAGCAGCAGCGGCGGCAGCAGCAGCAGCAGCAGCGGCATTGGCCAACGGCGAGGAGGAAGCCACTGGCAACAGCGAAACCGACAGCGACAAGCTGCTGAACAGCTCGATTGTTGCAGCGGCCATAACGCTGCAACAGAACGGCGGCAATCTGCTGGCCAACACAAATACACCGTCGCCATCGCCGCCGTTGCTGAGCGCCGAGCAGCAGCAACAGTTGCAGAGCAGCCTGCAGAACGGCGTCGGCGGCGCCTGTTTGAATCCGAAGCTCTTCTTCAGTCACGCACAGCAAATGATGATGGAAGCGGCAGCGGCTGCTGCGGCGGCGGCAGCGGCAGCTGCAGCACAACAGCAACAGCAGCAACAGTCGCCAATGCATTCGCCCGTTGCACCGGCCAATAACACAGTGGCAGCAACTGCAGCAAATATAACAACAACAGTAGCAGCAGCAACAACAACAACAACAGCAGCAGCAGCAACAGCCGCCGCATCAGCATTAGCAACACAACAGCAATCAGCACGTGATGTTGCCGAACCAACAGCGAGCAGCAATTGCAACGAGGATGACGAGGACGACGATGAGGAGGACGCATCGATGCAATCGAATGTGGCGCATGCCGATGGTGAACTAGATGATGATGATATGGAGCTGGAGCCGGAGCATGTTGCTGATACGGGTAGTGTTGCTGTCGCTGAGCCACTGGCTAGAACTGATAAAATTGGCGATGCGAGTGCGAATGCAACGCACGTTGACGATGATCACGATGGAGATCGAGATGGCGATGATGAGGATGTTGGCCATGTTGCTGCTGGCGAGCATGAGGATGATGAGGAAGCTAGTTTAAATGTTAGCAATAATCACAACAACAACAATACTGATAGCAACAATAGCTGTAGTCGAAAGAACAACAACAACAACAGTGAAACGCAACATGTTGCACTGCGTGATAATAATGTTAATGAGCAGCATGTGGCACATAGCGCCGAGGACGAGGATTGCACCAATAACAACACTAACACCAACAACAACAACAACAACAACAACAACAACAACAATGAGAAGCGCAAAAAGCGCAACGCCAGCAACAACAACAACAATAACAACAACAACAACAATCAGCCCGCTGTTCTATTAGCTGCCAAAGACAAAGAGGTTTGTTTTTTATGTTCAATATTTACTTTTATACTTTTTTTTTTTTTTAAAAAGGCTATCACAATATTTCCTCTCCTTAATTTAATAAACTGTCTGTAAAAACCACACCACGTAGCGCCGAAGCCCCAAAACCCATCGGCCTAGTCGGCGGGCAGACAATTACCCAGCTCAATGAAATGTGAAACCGTTAAGATTAGACAAATGTTGCCACCCAAAAATAAAAATAAAGGAGTTAAGTCGCAACCCTAACTCTCTGAAAGCAGCCAACGAAAAAATTCCAACCGCAGACGACGACTCACGACTGACCGGGGCGCCCCCCCCCCCCCCCCCCCACCCCCCCCCCCCCCCCCCCCCCCCCCCCACCACAACACCCCCCCAACAACATAAAAACACTTGCATAAGTAAACAAAACACCCACAGAGCCACGCCCACCGCCGCCTAGCCCCAGCCAGTTTAGCGCACTTTTCTTGTAATTTTCTAGCCAAACACAAGTACAAAAAAAATAAAAAAAAAAACAGGGAAACAGAGGGTACGAAAAACAGAAGGAAATACAAGGCAAACAAATGAGCGTCCCGGCGCAAAACAGAAAAAAAAATTCCAGAGAAAAAATATAAAAGGACTTTTGACTTTTTCTTTACACGACGCCACAAGAAATGGCAACGTCGAAACCGAAAAAAACATTTTTTTCAAGGGATTTGACTCGAAAGCCACAAGGACATATCCCAAAATAAAATAAAAAAGAAAAGTTTTTGTTCGCATAAAAAAGATAAAATGAAACTTTGCAGAGGACACTTTGATTGGGTAGAGTTGACTATAGACCAAGTGGGGCCAGCGCGTGGGGGCTTGGCGTAAAGTGATATCATTAAAATATTGACATGACAATTTTAACGCCTCCAATTTGTTGACTGCTTTTGTTTACATTTGTTGTCGCTCGCGTTTGTTCTGTGCCATCGTCGAAGACAGGACATTGCATGGCTCAGGAACCATCAGTTTCTCTCTCTCTCTCTCTCTCTCTCTCTCTCTCTCTCTCTCTCTCTCTCTCTCTCTCTCTCTCTCTCTCTTTTTATTGGTAATTCCCTTATGAGTAGGCATTTATTAGTGTAGTTTGCACAAAAATTAATGCGTTGATCGTTTAAGGATGTGCTGCAAAGAAGAAATGAAAAATGTACTCTGTAGTGCAAGAAGTCCTGTAACCTTTTTACTCTCGCTTGGATTCTCTTTTTTTCACTGCTTATCTTTGCTCTCTTTCTATATATTTTTATCTTGTCTCTGTCTCTGTCGCTTCCACTCCATTTCGCTTGTTGCACCTCACCTTCTTTTTAATTTCTTTAATGCTGCACGCCAACCGCGTCCCTATTGTGCGCACATTGAATGATTGCTTATGATTGCGAATACCAATCCCAAACCCAATTCCGTTCAAAAAACCCCGCCTGCAAGTGTTTGAGGAGGATTGCCTGGGCTGGTTGCATTTAAGCATCAATCATTATCATTTGCCATTAAGTGCAACGCAGCATCTTGCCAAGCGTTTAGGACATCTTCGTGCAGCTTCTAACTGCCATTAGCAACCCCTAGGTGTCGCTGCAGCACAAAATGTGCACAATAAGGAGAAGGAAACCGCGTTGCCCCTCGCTGCATTTCTTTAATGTTTTATCACTTCACTTGGCGCACAGCAGACACAATCTCTTAGCCCACACCCTCTTACCTGCCACCTTTAGCTAGGCTTTTGCTTCTGTTTTCTTTTCCTTTGCGTAGCTTTTTTATTGGAAATCCATTAAATGCTATTTTTGCCAAATGCTTTGCGGCTCCAAAGCAATTTCCCTCCCATTAACGTAGAAATACTCTGTACCAAGTATTTACGTTTTTTTTTTGTTTTGCTCAGCTCATTAGTTTGATTACTGGCGCCCCCTGGCGGCGCACACCATGAGCACTCAACAATCAGTAGCAACAATATACATATACATACATGGCTCCAGAGACGGCCTATGCACAGCTGTGATAAATGCACTCGCCTGACAACTAAATCACTTACGTGAGCGCCCAGAGATTCAGATTTATCTGTTACACATGTTCATAAATATGCGACAATATTTTTTAGACGCCGCCGCGCAACAGGCAAAAAAAAAAACAAAAAAAAAAAAAACAAAACACAAAAATTTAGAAAAGCAACAAAAACAAAATTGGGGAGTTTTCTTGCGGCTACCGAAAATTCAATACCCTTTCGGAGACACACATTTGAACCTATAAGCCACACATGCATTTCAATTATATTTTAAAATTGGCCAACACTGTTTACTGTATGATATATATTTATATAGATATCATATATAAGATGTCGTTACAAATTTTATATCAAATTTGTAATACCCTCCGCTAGGGTATAAACACAAGCAAATATGATCGACAGTTGCGCAAAATTATGTTAAATGGAATTGCAACAGTTGTTTGTTGTTAGAGACTGTCTTGTCGGGTCTGTTCTGTTCTATGGTCTCTACTTTTTCTACTAGCTGCCTCCCCTCCACCCCCTCTAGAATTCGCTTGCAATTCGTTTTGCGCTTCTTTAGCCCATTTGTTTGTCTTGGCGCAGTGCGTGTTTATTTTTTCGCAGAAGTGCATTTTTATAGACAAAGTGCATGAAGAGCGCATAAAAATAGCTGCGGGCCAACTATGGGTTAAACATGCCACAAACAACAACAAAAATATGTTATAAAACAGAACATAATAGAATTATATATATATACGTATATCTATGCATTTTTCTGCGATAAATTTGTGAACAAATTAGCAGCTCAGCAAAATGCCAAAAACCACAAATAAAAAACCTCAAACACTTCCGCTTTGATTTAGTAAAAATATATTATATCCACATATACCATGTATATAAAATTGAGAAGAATAAAAAAACGACACGTTCGGTATTACTGTATTTTTGTTATCACGCAACAAACAAAAACAAACAGCTTAACCAAACAAAATATAAATACATATACATATACATATATAAAAATAATAATACAATATCTTATTTGGAACATGCTAGATGTTGCTCACAATCAAATAAGACAGAAAAGAGCACATACTGTGTCAAGTCGAAGTCGAAATACACTATAAACTTTGTGTACAAATTTTTACTATTTTTGTTATTTTAGCATAACAAATTTGCACTTAACTTTTTCCTTTTAAGCCAATTAGCCATACTTCTTCAAATTTCATAGCAAAACTATAATATCCTCCGCAAGAGCAAAAAAAAATAAAATACAAAAAATGTAATATAACAAACAAGCCACAGTACATGAGTATATGTGTGTGGTTTGTTCCGCGGCAAGGCGCGTTTTTATCGCTTGTTGTCAAAAAAAATATATATACATATACATATATAAATATATAAATAAAAAAAAAGAACCAAAGTAAAAGAAAAAAATGTTTATCGAGTCCAACATTTTTATTTTATGTGTGTATATTAAATAAAAAACAACAATAATAATAATAATGAATATTGTATTTGTTTTGTCGCTGACAACCCGAAATCAATTTTTTTATGACTGCGGTTAGTCGGTTAGTTGTTATTGTTGTTAATATTTATCCCAACACTTGTCGAGCGCGAGCATAAAAAAATCAAGCAACCAAACCAGACAAATTCCAACATTTTTTTTTTTTAGATTATCAGCAAAAAAAAAGTGTATATGAATAATTGAGTGATTCCTATGAATAGGATTTAAATTCCAGCTTAAAGAATTTATTTTATCTATAAAAAAAATCGTAAGTGGACAGTGCCATATAGCGTTTATCATTGATAGGAAATGGGCAGCACCATCGCTAAGACTTGGAACATTTTACTGTATTTTCAACATATTTTGCAATGCTCTTACAAAACAATCAAAAAATGTTCTAAGTCAATAATATTTCGTGTATATGATAAAAATATTTTAAGTTCGTTACACTGTCAATCAGACAGTTCGTCCCGCATTTGGCCTGGCCACTGACTCTGACGCGAACTTGGACTTGGGCATGGACTTGAACTCCCCCAGCCCAACGTCCCTTGCCCACCCTCGCTGATAGTTGACCAGCATAACGCGTACTGTATATACATATATACATAGATAATCGTAATATTAATTTTCATGCACAAATTCGATTTGTGCTTATCATCGCGTGACGTGACGACTGTGCCACAGCTTCTGGAAGCGAAGCAACTGAAGAACGCAGGAACTGAGAAACCACGAAGCGAACGGCGATTGTTGGGGGCGAGCACAGCGATGGGCTATCAAAATTGTATTGCTCGAGTTGACGGATGGGTTTTCAACTAATTAGAAATTAAGCACAAGCGTTTGTATATGTGTGCATATGTATGTCAATTGCTCGACCCGCAGATAAATTTCTTTTATATAGTTTGCATTTTTTTTTTCTTTGTATTTTTTTTTTTTTTTGTACTGACGCACTTGGGCAAAATTTGAAATTTCCAACGCCACGGCTATTATCTATTATGTTATATGAACTGGTTGTTTATATATTATTCACTATAGCTCTTATTTCAAATGCAAATATTTGTACAAAAGTCTGTGACAATTGAGTTTATTTTTAAAAATTCAAATTTAAAATCATGCGGAAAAACCGTAGCGAGGCCAAACACAAGTTGGCTAAAATTAAACCAAATTAGCCCCAAATCGACAGCAACTGTGCAAACAACTGATCGATAAACTGTTAGAATTGAGCGATAATCTAACAGAGACCGGGAGTCGGGGACCTAACGTCGCTGATCTGTGACCAGATACCATACACACACGCACACACGCACTAATACACATGCATAGGCGTGGCAATCATCATCAATAATAATAATAATAATAAGTACATGTGGCGGGAAGTGAGACAGTCGAAATAAATTTGATTAGGCAGTGTCAAGGCAGCTAAATTCGAATTCAGTATTGTTGTTATGTTCTATTTGATTTGTATTAATATTCATCATAATTTATAATTCATAATCACCACACACACGAAACAGACACACACATCACTTAATGTGTATGCCAAACAATTTGAAATGATTGCCCAGCTTTTGAATGATTTCAAATTTTTGTGTTGGGCTCTTTCAAATTATTGGCGATTGTTATAATTTAGTATGATTTTTTTCAATTAAAGCTAAAGTTCGACAATTTCTAGCAATTCATTTGCGTATTAAGCATTTCAAATAATATTAATATATATATTAAAACAATGTACCAATTTATGCGGGTAAGCGTCTATTCAAATTATCTCAATATGCTGAAGGATAGGTAAATCATATTGTTTACCTTTTTTCTTGGTAATATTGAACAAAATATTTTCATGCGTTTTATTTTCTTCAACGGAGACGCTAGGTTGTTTTTTTTTCTTCTACAAACCAATTAACGAACTTTATTTATTAAAGGTTACAATACGAAAAAACAAATTTTTTAGCTGATTTTTGTCGCTGTTGCCGCTTTTGCTGTTGCGCTTTTGCGACAGCAACACAAGCAACAAATACAAACACAATTGCAATTATTCAATTCAAATCAATCAGCAGCAAATCGCACACCCACCCACATGCACACACCCACACACACACACGTACACACACACGCACACACAATGCTAGAGACATTGAGCTTAGTTAGAACTGCCTGCAGTGATTTAAGTTGCTGCTGTTCGTTGTCGTTATCGTTGTCGCTGTTGTTGCTTTTGCTGCTGATTAAAGTGAAAAACAGTCATTATCATGCGCAAGTACACACACACACACACACACACAGAGAGAGAGACACACACACACACACATGTTGCTGCTGTCGTCGCGTCGCTATTCGACCAATTGCGGATAAATTCAATTTATTTATCGCATATGGATTTTGATCAGCAGCAGCGCTCTCCGCCCCCGCCGCACATCAACGCTGAGCGCAAGCAGGCTGGCAACAGTGGTGCAGGCTATCTCACTCGCACAATGCTAGCCATCCCACTTGCGCACACACTTGTCTATTGTTTGCTGTTGCTGGACACATTGACTGATTGTTGATTGCTGACAGTTTTTTTTTTTTTTTTATTTTTGTATTTTTTGTAAGTATATGGTATGTCGGCGCATATAGTCGGTATATAGCTATAGTTTAGTAGCTGCTGTTCACTTGTATGGTAAATGGCGATTTTGATTTTTTTAAATTGATTATTTCCTTATTTTCGTGTACCAGTTGCTGCTGCTGCTGCTACTGCTGCTGCTGCTGCTGCTGCTGCTGATGTGGTTGTTGTTGTCGTCGTACTCATTGTTGTTGTAGCGTGCGCTAGTTTGTTTCGGTTCGGTTTGCCTTTGTTTTGATTGTTTGCCATGTGATTTACATGCAATTTGTGTGCTGATTTGTGTCATCAGCAATTGGTTGTTGTCTTTGCTAATACAATTCTCTGATCTCATTGCCAACCGACAAATAAAAAAAAAAAAAAAAAAAAAAAAACACTGTACGAAAACTATTTATAATGGAACTCGTGTTCACGCCTCGTTGATTTTTCTGCAATTGCAATTGACTTTCACTTTGCAGCACCATTCAAAAGCCAGAACACAGAATCATAATAATAATAGTAATAGAAATAGCAATATTTAAATTATTAATAACAATGTTCTTGACAGTTTTTAACTCTCTGCTATTTTCTGTCTACTTTGCAGGTAAGCATTCCATACCCTTTGCTGACAGGCGTAAGTAACTTTCATTACTCAAACCCTTTTCTTGATTCGTTTTCCCTTCATTTTTTTGTTTTGTTGGCTTGCCATGACTGGCCGCAAGATGACAAACAAGTTGGCATCTCATTTGGCTGCTTAAATATCCATTTGGCACTTCATAAATAGCTGCAGGCTGCAATTGCGTTTGTCTAATTAGTGGCCATTAAATTTGTGGCAGCTCAACTGCAAATCGGCCAGAGATTTGCGCCATCGAAATGGCAGCGCCTGATTTATGGCTAACAAATAAGTTGGCAACTTTGCAGCCAACTTGTCAGCCAAATTTGCTGTCTGTCGTTATTTTGGGTTGTTGTTTTTTTGTGATTATTTTGCCTAGGTTGTGGGAGATATGAATAATTACACAACACTGTCCCAAAACATGTGACCATCAATCTGGACGCCTTGTCAGCTGGCCAACACACACACACACACACACATGCACAGATAGACACACACTTGGCGAGATGTCGTTAGACACTTGCAATTTTCAATTTCGATTTTTACATCCTGTACAACAAAATTGTCTGTAAATGGCTTTCGCAGGGACTTTTCATTTTAATCAGCAGTTCAAATAACTTCTCAAATCATTTAAAACAGCTCAAGTTTAGGCTATTCTATTCAATGTACTTTTTAATCAAAACTCCACTTCCTTCGCGACATTTTACAGGGTAGTTTGGTTTTGGTCAACTTCGAGTGCCTGAACTCAAGTCAATTACAAGCTTGAACGGAAATTCAAGATTTCAATTAGAGTAAACGAAGACAATTTTTGCCTGTCAATAAATCAAATTGCATTTATTAATTTAGCATTAAATTGAGAAAATGCTCGTAGGCAGCCGGAGTTGTTGCCACATGCAGTGGCATGCTGCAAGCGCGGCTCCCACGGAATGTGGCAAATCATTAAATGGCATGGCAGAAAAAAAAAGAGATAAACAACTTGAAGAAAATGATTAAACAATTAATTAAACATGCATTATAATTTATTGCTGCGGTCTGGCTTAGCAACAGAAACAGCAATCAGCAAAAAAGCACAAAAGCAGCAATCAGTTGTTGTTGCAGTTGCACATTTGATTAGTTGTGCGGTTTTTCCTCTTCTTTTATTTTGTTTCTTTTTTTGCTTCTTATTGTTTGTTTGGCGACCTTCTGCGACACGTTTAAAACGATGAAAACCCACGATAAACATTAACCGCATGATTATCATTAAATGTTTATCGTGATCACGTGGTGTACATATTTGGTGTGTTGCTTTAGATTAACGGCGCCAACAGGGAAATAGAAAAAAAAAAACAAGAATATGGAATAATAAAAATTTAAGAAACCTCACGCAATTACATACACAATTGATTTCTAATTAAAACGCCACCCCTCACACAACACCAACACACCCTGCTCCCCACTCCACAACAATTTCATGAAACAATCTGAATGAATGGGGAAAAAAACCGCCAAATAAAATAAAATGGAAATGGGAATAATTATTGACGCCATGCATTTAAGTTACGGCATGCCCATCAAGTTCAGGCCACACTACCCTAGCTGGTTCCCAATTCCCTGGCTTGCTTATCTTCTTGAGCTTCCCCAGCTGCCCCCTCCACTCAACTTTCAATCCAACGTTTGGACAATTAAAAAAGGCTAAGCGTTAAAATCGTTCATTTTCGGCGAGCAAACTGCAATTGGGGCGTCTGCGATTTTCTAGGGTGTGTGTGTGTATGTGTATGTGTATGTGTATGTGTTTTGCCTGTGACTTGGCTTTAATTAGTTTGCTACGCTGTCGCTTCAATTTTGACGCAGAAAAAACCGCGACATCTTCGTCTTGGTCTTCGTCCACGCCGTCATCTTCTTCATCATCCGCATCGTCAACGCAAATTACGCGTCGTCAAAATAATTGCCGTGGGTCGCTCAAATGCGACCAGTCAGCCCCATCAGACCCATCAGCCTAGCCCTGCCAGACAGCCGGTCGGTCAGCCCTTAGCCCACTGTGGCACCATGGGCATGGGCTAAACAAGTCATTGCCAACAATTCAAAAGTAGCTCAAAATATCTGTTATCGATTTAATTATCAATATACATTTATGCAAACAATCCAAAAATTATATTGAACAAATTAAATATGTATACTCATCAAAATATTATTTTTTTTTATTTCAATTTAGTTTATTTTATTTGCATTAGAAACGTTTTCAAAAATGTATAAATTTTACTTTTGAGCACACTAATGTTTAGTGCCCACTGTGCGGTCATAATCAACCAGCCAGGCGGGCAGGCGGGCAATTAAAATAAGCTTGCTATCTATATACATACAAATATATATACATCTATATGTATGTAGAAATACAGTTTTTTGGTATATTTGATAGCTGCCCAGCTCTTGCCACCTATTTGATAGCATGGTATGCCTGTTTTTTATGCATATCTCCCCATCCAACAGACAGTCTCAGTCCATTTGGCCAGCAATTGGCATTACAATTTCTCGTTAATAGAAAATGAAATTGTCATCAAATGAAGATTGAGCTTAGCCACAGACGCAGTGCCTGCAGCAAATCCAATTAGAACTTGACGCTCGAATCAAGTTACAATTCAACTGTCCAACTACCCACACTTTCTCTCTCTCTCTCTCTCTCTCTCTCTCTCTTTCGCTCTGTCGTTTCTCTGTCTGTTATTAACTGTTTCATTTTGTCGGCATTTCACTTTGTCGGCAATCTTCAAAAACGGCCGCTGCACAAATCAATAAAAAACTGCACAAACAGATTATTTATAATCGCATATTTTATTTGCATAAGATTCGTGAATGTTTGTGGCAATGAATTGCAGCTGTGCCCCAAGTGGCGAAGTGGAGGGGGTGGGGCGTGCATTTTCGAGGGCAGGTGTGTTACCGGAAGTGCATGCCAATTCTCTTGAAGACATCACAAATTCGTCAACTCAATTATCAATGCGCATACGTCACGTGTACCGACTTTAAGTAGCTTTTTATGTGAGGTCCTCGCCCCCCTGAAAAATTTCTGTTGCCTGCCAAAATTTGAAAAAAAAAACACGTTAAGGGACAACCGAAAGAGGAAGGAAGTTGAAACCATTAGAAAATGCCAACAAGCTGGCCCGTCCGTTGAGCAAATAAAAAAATATACAAACAGACACCATGTGAGGCAAGTGGCACAGGCTCGCGTCCTGGCTAAGCCCCCCCCGGCACTCGTCACGCCCCGCCTGCCCCAGCTACGCCTTCAAGTCCTTAACGTGTACGAGCTGATATTAAGGTGTTGTGGTGTTTTTTTTTCTGTCTTTGGCAGAGCCGACAAGCCGGCATATTCATATTTATATATCTATTGGCGAAAAAAAAAACAAAAAAAGACAACAAAAGCAACACAACAACAATGACAACAAGCACAAGGACGAGCACGAGGATATGATGCCTTACGAATGTTTGCCAGAGATGTTGATTGGCATTGCGTTTGAGCAGGGGTCCACATGAGTGATGGGAGGGGACGTGTACGGGTGCGGTCTGCTGGCCGTTGTCTGCTTTTCTCATATTGATGATGCGGGCAAAGAGACAAAAACCGACAAAAAAGACAACAACAACAGCAACAACAACAACAACAAGCAGCAGTAGAAGAGCAATGCTGTACTCATAAATTATTGTCTAGACTATGATTTTAACGTTTTTTGATTATGAAAGCCAAAAAACATGAAGAATCCCACTCTCCAGCGGCAAAAAAGTACGGTTATTGTATAGCGCAATATATAAAATAAAAATCGCTGGCATAACCTTTTTAGCTAGGGTTCTCTCCCTCTCTCTCTCTTTCTCTCTCTCTCTGTTTAGGTTGGGTTTGGTTTGTTTGCTGGTTGCTGCGTGTAGATATCATATCAATAAGCAAAAGGATTAGACATGTGACTGGACCAGTCGCTGACTTCCCCGTGCCCGCTGTCCACCCCGCCCACAGACCGCCCACTCAAGGGCTAAATTTTGGGTCGACTTTGTAGTCGTCGTCGTTCAGTGCTTATCGAGGGTAGTCGGTAAAAAAAAAGAACAAAATACAAAAAAATAAAATCACATTTTTTGTTTTTGTTTTTGTGATATATATTTTTATGATATTGAGGCAGAAATATGAATAAAAGTCAAGCTCGCGTTTGAATGGTGTGAGTGTTGAGCGTGCACAGGAATTGGGTTCGGCTTGGCCAGACAATTATTAAGCAAAAGTTTAACGAATTAGAAACAAAATGGGCGACTGAGTGGATCAGGTCCGGCCAGAGTGGGTTAAAGGAAGAGCTTTGATTAAAATGTAAAACTTGATGTATGCCATAAATAGACATACATGTGTGGGTATGTCTGTCTGTGTGTATGTGTTGTGTGTGTGTGAGTGTATTCAGATTGTAATTGTCTCTAGCTTGGAAGCACTTCAATTAAAACTCCCCGTTAGTAATTCAAAGGCCACGCAGCACGCACAAAATGTTTGACAATAAAATCGAAACATAAATCGAAAATTGTAAAATTCGAAAAGGAATTGCGCCGCAAAAGGGTTTTTGCCAGCGACTCACTGACTGACTGACTAACTGACTAACTGACTAACTGACTACTTGACTGACTGACTGATTTCGATGCCTGCCAAGTGCTCTTCGCTTTCTGCCGCATAAACGTATTCGTTCGCGTCCTGCGCCTGGGAATTGTAAAGCTGTCAAATTTTAATTACAAAACTTTATAATCCAAAAATTACAACAACAAGAAGAAGACGCACAAACGCGCTTTACGGGGGGAGTGGGTGGCGCCTTCTTTGCCACTCCTCCCCCCCACCAGCCTTCGAATCGTTCAACTGCTCCTGTCGTTTTGCTCCCAAATCAATTCAATAACTGTGCACCGTTATGTGCGTGTGTGCGTAAATGAATGACTGTTTGACTGACTGAATCAAAGAATGAATGAATGACAAACTGTATAACTGTCTAAGCGACCACCCGCCTGTCTGTCTGTCTGTCTGTCTAACTGACTGATGAAACGCGCTTCGGCGCTCGTTTCGTGCCAAGTTCAGTTCGAAATTGTTTGATTTATGCCTTTGAATTGTTGTAAATTGGCAAGGCGCCGCCCCCCTCTCCCAAAGTCAGTAACCAGTCTCCAACCACCCACCACCCACCCACCTTCCATGCCGCGAGCAATTGACAAATAATGAAAAATGCAAAATTACCTGCCACTTAGGGGCTTTAAGCTGTGTGAATACTAAAATTCGCACGCGAAACTCGCTTCATTTGAATAAAGTGGAAGCCATATAAATTGATACTTTAATGCGCTAATTGTAAACATTTATACACTTATGAATAGGCTCTTGAATACACTCACGAATATTCATAAGAACGGGAGCATCATTTGTTTTTTAAATTACTCATGAATGCATTTATAAATGCAGTTCATAAATGCATCTATTAGTGCCCATGAATGCACTCATGAATGCACTTATAAATGGATCCGTCAATAATGACAATAATGCAATATCAATACATCTGCGTATACAAATACTTATGAGTGCATTTGCTAAAACAGCTTTTATAATAATTACTCATAAATATGTTAATAAAAACATTAAACCCACCCAAGAATACACTCATAAATTCACCAATTAATGCATCTATCATAACAGACTTTTTTAATACACCTTCTTCAGCATAGAATATACTAATGAATACACTCGTGAATATTGAGACAACTGACTGATTGGCACACTTCAAGAACTCAAATCGAATGCAAATGCAAAAAAAAAAATTGCTTGCACTGCGAATGCACTTGCACACACACACACACACACGCACACACGCATGCATTCATACACTCATTCACAGATGTATTTGTGAGTTGCTTTTCCGCTTCGTTTTGTTTTTTCTTGCGTTTTTTGCGCATTGTTGTCTTTTGTTGCAAATTGCCAACTTGGGCATTGCGAACTGCCTGTAGCAACAACAATCATAACGAATCCAACAAAAGCTTTTGGCGTCAAAACTCTGGGGTGCACTTGGCAGACTTTAAGCCACGGCAGCAGCAGTTCAACTCTCTTTCCTCCAACCCTTTTTCTTTTTTTTGCTAGCAACACTTGAAACAATCAAAAATCAATGACAAACGAACAGCACAAAAAAAAAATTAAAAAGTGAAAAAAAATACGACATTGAGACGACAAGAACGGCGTTGCGGCTGCGGCTGCTGCTGCTGCTCTTTACTCATTTGTCTTTTGGCTTTTTGGAAATTAACAATACACGCCCCCTCCGCCCACTAGCCAGCGAGGCAGCAGCAGTCGAAAGCCTCTTCAGCTGGCTGCTTGAAAAGTAACCCCTTTTTTATAGCGCCCAAGCTAACTTCCTTTGCATTCGGTCTCTTTCTCTCTCCCTTTCTCCCGCACTCTTTATCTTTTGTGCTGTCTCTGTTGCCTGTCTCTATCTATCTATATATATATATATATACGTATATGTATGTAAATATATATCTGTATATATATTTTAAAATTTTTATGCCCGAATGAATTTTAATTCCTTTGACGGTTGCTTTTGGCATTGGCAGCTGGCGTGCCTAAAAGGCTGCTACAAAAATTTATATACAAACACACACGCAGCGAGTCTTTGATTGCTCATTGTTAATTTGTATTTGTGTATTGGTCGCCTGTATGTGTGAATTCTGAGATGTTTTTGCTGCTGCTGCTGCCGCTGCTGCTGTTCGCTGATTAAACCCTTTTTTTACCCTAGTCCATATGAATGAATGTGGCAATCACACACAAACACACAAACACACACACACACATATAGAGCATCTTAATTCCTTTTGGCGTTTTATGCATCGACCCAAGCAATTCGCCCACCTGCTGCCACATTTTGTTGTGCCTATGTGTGTGTGTGTGTGTTCGCCCATCAACGTCTTTTGCCTTCGAGTGTTTGTTATTATTATTGTTGTTGCTGTGTTGTCTTGTGCTTTTGTGTGTGCGTGTGTGTGTGTGTATCGACTGCTTTGTCAATTGTTTGGGGGCTGCTGCCTGCCTGGCAGCCTTGTCGTCGCGCTGGCTGCCTGGCAATTTTGTTAATTACAAATCGTTTGCTTTTGGCTCTATGCTAATGTCTCTGCCTGGGACATCAACCCCTTCCAGCCCCCAGCCCCAGCCCCAGCCCCAAACCCTTTGCCTGCTTCACTGTCATGTGTGTGTGTCTATTTTTGCATAACTTACGCAACTTTTTACAATTCTGACAGCTAACCCCCCTCATCCAGCCAGCTGCAGCCCCAACCCTAAGCCCAAAAAAGTAAAAAAAAAAAACAACAAAAAAATAATAAACACAAGGGTTGTTGTTCTATTATATTTTATATATGCTTAGACATATATAAATTATATATGCATATATGTTTACAGTTATAGACTATCAGCTGAATATCGCTGTCTATTTTACATACAACACGCATTTCTTGGGGCTAGCAACAAACCAGCGCCAATTAACAGTTGGCCACTAACACACACACACACACACACACACACCGCAGCCAGAACTGTCAGTCAATGTCCAAAATTCTCTAACCAAAAATTTTCAACTATTCCCATTGTTGGAAAAATGTAAATTTTCATAATTTTACAGTCAATACTTTGTGTGCAGCTGCCCCCACTCCCAAGCCCCCCGCACCCCTCAGCACACACTTCCTCACTTCCTTTGCTCTCATAGTTTTTGTTTGATTGCTGCGTAGTTATAGTACTGCCACAGTACCCCCCGCTACCACCCCCCGCTACACCTCCACTTGCGTCTCGTCTATGGGCAGCCAAAGCCACAGGCAGCCAACGAATTGGACAGGCAAAAGTTTTTGGCGCAAAGGGTTGCAAATGATTTTTGAGTTGTGTCGAAAATCCCCAAAAAGTTGATTTATCGTTTTAATAATTCTTCAACAGTGCCTGAAACACACTGTTCGGTTGCTCATAATAGAAAGCAAAATGAAATCGAAATGACAAAAATGTGTGGATGCATTCATCTATTAATATTTACCTAAATGCTGTGCAGCGTTGCCACATTTCAGCTGGCGCTGTTGCCAAAATTCAAAATTTGAAGTTTAAGCCTGTAGTTTTAAGACATTTGTGTGTGTGTGTGTGTGTGTGTGGCAGGCAGTTGATTATTAATGAACTCGTGTGTGTAAGACACAACAAAACACACACACACACACGCACAACCCCTGGCATACCCGTACACTTGCGCCGCATGCTAATTGCGTTTATTTAACAAAACAAATTTTTTACATTTTCCACTTTGTGGATGGGATGGGTTGGCGGTGGGGGGAGAGGGATGGGTGGGGACAACTCAATTGAGTTGGCAATTAGACGTCAGCCAGAAGGGATTTTTTGAATAGGTCTATATGGGGTATACAACATTTTTATGCAATTAATTTGAGTCGTTGGTTGTCCTCGCTCTGTCGTCTTGTCATGTGCTATTTCTTCTTCTTCTTGATGTTGTTGTTCTTCGACTTCTTCTTTCCACAAGGGGTTGTTGTTGTCCTTCGCAGCTCTCACATGTCTCGTATGCTAATGAAAAATCGAACACGCAACCCCAGCTTTGTATTTTTGTTGGGTGGAATGGAGTGGGGTGGAGGGTGGGATGGGGGGATTTGTAGCTGGCTTTTGATTGATAATGAAATTAACTGCTTAGCATTTCTAGGCATGACATGTTCCAGGACCTGCTAAGGACACATGTTTCTATGCACATTAACATGCACACATACGCATATTTAAGCTGATGCGTTTTTAATGCCAATTATATATTATTGCATATATGTGTGTGTGTGGCCCCCCTATTGTTTATGGCCAATAATCATAATTTGGCCCATTTGCTTCGTTTTATTGATAAAATATATGAATACAAAGCAAAAGTTTTGCCAATCAACTTTCTGTCATATATGGGCCCCAATGAACAAAATTAACGTGTGCCACACAAATAACGCAATGACACGCAAATTACCAATTGGCATTATGTTGATTTGTCCGTCCTGTCTGCTTCTTTTGGCAAGGCAACAGCTTGGGTACAGTCGGCGCAAAAAGTCGCTGTATGAGTTTTTGTCTGTTGACGCTGCCTTTAACATATGCGTCAATTAAAAACCGCGCCATTAAATTAATTTTAATCACATAATAAGAAATACACACACACACGCACACCACCTGACTGTCATTAAAAAATTTCGTTGCATACCACACGGCGCAAAACTTTATCTTGTCAACTTTGTTGCGGCACCACGCCTCCAACAACAAGTCTCGTACCAAACCTTCCCCTCCCCCCTCTCTTTTGCCTTTTCCTCGTCGTACACACGTCGCGCACACGTCTCTCACGTTGCTGTCGTTGACGCACTTAAGAAAAATTCCCTTGTCAAATTTGCCAATTATCATATTTTCATCAAACAAACAAAGTTCCAAAAACTCAAACGCTTGCTGCAGGCGTATACCCCCAACCATCCACGACCTCGCCCCCAACCCCGCCCCCACCCGCTGTCTGCCCAAGCATTGTACCTGAGTAGTACACCTCCCCAGTTTACCTATACACCTGTGGCTGTATCTGTGGCCTGCTGCCAGCCAGCCTCTGTCGAGTCTCAGGCAATCAGCGACGCCGTCGTCGTCGTTGTTAATTTTATTAAAAATTATTTTATAACTCTCGAACTTTTGCGCATACACGACGCGATGCGACACGACGCGACTTTACTCTCTGACAGCTGCCCCGCCCCCTATTTGGCTGCTCGCTCGCATTGTTGTTGCTTCAATATTGATGTGTGCAATTACAATCAAAGCAAAGCAAAGCAAAGCAAAAAAAACACACACACACACACACACTTGGCAACCACAATGGCAGAGTTGCCGCAAAATATGCAACCAGAAAGTTTGGCAGCTTCCCCCTGCTTCAAAAGTGAAAAATTCATCAACTACTGATTGTAAACTCAACCAAACAACTCCAAAAATTATCAACAGTCTGTTTGCAACTTTGTGTGTTAGAAAAATAAATATTTAACATCAGATTTTGATTGAAAAGGGTTGATTAAAGAGCACCAAGAAGAAGCAGCAGCAGCAGGCAACTATATATCGAATATTTTCTGCCTGATAATTTGTTTTTCTCAATTCCTTTTATAATAAATGTACAAAATCTTTCAAAATCCACGTACTAATTGCTATATATTTATTTTGTTGTTTTGTTTTTGTTGTTGCAGATTAAAGCACTTTTGGATGAGTTGCAACGCCTGCGCGCTCTGGAACAAACTCACCTGGTACAAATTCAGAGGCTCGAGGAGCATTTGGAGGTGAAGCGGCAGCACATAATGCGTTTGGAGGCCCGTTTGGATAAGCAACAGATCAATGAGGCCCTCGCCGAGGCAACTGCATTGGCGGCCGCTGTAAATGCAGCTGCGACAAACAATAACAACAACAACAACAACAGCAACAATAATAACAGCAGCAAAAATAACAACAACAACAATCACAGTAGCCAGAGCAGCGACAATAACAACGTGTTCAAAACAACAGATCTAACATCGACCCATCAGCATAATGACGATGATGACGATGACGATGACAACGATCGTGATAATGAGATGCGCGAAGGCGACGACGACGAGGATATGGATTTGGCCAACGATGAGCAGCAGCATGCTGCCATGGCCAACAATCGGCACGACGATGTCACCGATAAGGAAGATGCCGAGGAGCAGGATAACGAAATATCCAATGCCACAGCCACCGCGGACAGCAATGAGCTGAAAATCAAAAAGGAACAGCAGTAAGTTAACTCACAACACCAACAAAAACGATTAAAAAAAAGACCATGCCTAACCCAAAAATGTATGAGGTCCTATTTTATGTTTCATTTCCATTGAAAACTCTTTAAACTATGTTTTCCATTTAATATCATTTATTTTATTTCCTACCTTGCCAACAAATTTTTGTTATGATAACAATCTATGTTTCATTTCCAACTATTACCTGAGATTCTAATTCACATGCTTATTTGTGTTTCATTTCGATTTTGTTCCTTTTTTTTTGCAGCAGTCCACTGGATTTGAATGTGCTCAGTCCACAGTCGGCTATTGCCACAGCCGCGGCGGCCGCAGCAGCCGCTGCCTGCGCCAACGATCCGAACAAATTCCAAGCTCTGCTCCTGGAACGCACCAAGGCCTTGGCCGCTGAGGCGCTCAAGAACGGCGCCAGCGAGGCGATCAATGCAGCCAGCGAAGGTCAGTATGAAAACAGGTTGCAGTCACTGTACGTTGGTTCAGTTCCATTCCGTTCGTTTCACATCGCTGATATTTTGTCGCTTGTTGCAATCGTTTCAATGCTTTTGAATTGTTCCGCCAACGGGGTCTTTTTATGATTTGTTTGGCTAACGGGACGTTCCGTTCGTTCGTTTCTTATCGGCGCTAACTGCGGACTGCGGCGCCAATTTTTATGGCTGTCAACACAAGCAAGCGGAAAACCAGCGAACGCGACCGCGATCGTCTCTATATTCTCTCTGTCTCTGTCTTCTTCTTATTTGGTTCTTGAGTTATTTCCATTTGATTTCCTTTATTTTTCAACATTTGCATTAAAGCGTCTGCGAATGTTGTCATTGTTGTCGTTGTTGTTGTTGTTTTATACACTTTGAATTGCTCTGCATGTTTATCGATAATATTGACATACAAAAGCCAAACACAACAGTTAACAATCATGATTATTATTATTATTATTATTACGATTATCATTGACAACAACACGCTTAAACGTTATCTCTTTCCCTCTCTCTCTCTCGTGTTACACCAATATATATATATTTATGAGTCTCTATATACAACAGCCACACACACGCACACACACACACACACAGTTTCTTTGTTGTTTTGTTGTACGAATTGGCAAGCGAAAAGTGCAAAATGTTGGCAAATTAAAAAACCAAGAAAACTAAAATTGAAAAAATATCTAAAATCAAATTTTGATTAATTTTTGGCGTTTTGTTCCATGGATGTTGTTGAAATCAGTATACCAAACAAATACTAAATACTAAAATACCAAATACCATATAAAAAAAAACTATAAACAAAAAGTATTTTATGATAGATCATTGCAAATAAGTAGCAACAACAAAAGGCACAACTTTTTTGTTGTTTCCCGCAGAAATGCCGCAGCAACAACAAGCCGCAGGCGCAGCAACAGCTGATCATGCTGCAGTTGAAGATGATGCAGCAGCAGCCGCAGCAGCAGCAGCAGCAGCAGCAGCAGTAGCAACATCAGCTACAGCCAAGTCAGAAACTGTAACGGAAACGTCTGAGAATGAAACATTGGCCGACGCCAATTTGCAGCCCAAAATCGAGATCATAGACACAGACGAGGTGGGCACTGAGGCTGCAGCGGGCCAAACGCTGGAAGAGCAGCTGGTGAATAGCTATTGGAGGCGTGGCTTTGAAACGACCACAGCAACATCAGCTGCGGCAGCATCAACAGCAACAGCAGCAGCAGCAACATCAGCAACAGGGAGCAAAACGCCAACAATTTATCAAAATGCCAATACGGTGCAGCAGCAACTTTTGCCGCCACCGCCGCCGCCGCCACAGCAGCAACATTTTGCTGCGCAACAGCAGCAGCAGCAGCAACAACAACAACAGCAACAACATTTTCAACAGCAACAACATGGACCCTCGTCCACTGTGCTGCTCAGTCAATTGGTTAACTCAACTTTCTCACATGCCAATCACTCCTCTTGTTCCAATTCCAAATCCGCACGCTTAGATGCCGCCTCACACCACCAACTCCAGCAACAGCAGCAGCAGCAACAGCCACAGCTGCAGCAGCAGCAACATCTCCTCAACAGCAGCAACAGCAACAGCAGCAGCGCAGCCGGCAGCGATCCACTGAACCATCATCATCATGGCCACCACCATGGCCATCCGCATGGCCAGCTATTGCATACGGCGCACCATCTGCACCATGGCGCCGACTCGAACTCGTCCAGCGCCAACAGCACGCCCAACAGCACCGCCCAGCTGGCGGCGAGCATTGCCAGCACGCTGAACGGCAACAAGTCGCTGTTGCAGGCAGCGGCCGCTGCCAATGTGGCCGCCGCCGTTGTTGCCGAGGACAACAGCAACAGTCTGACGCCAAATACGAATGCGGCCGTGGCCGCAGCTGCAATGGCGGCACATGCCCAGCATGCCGCCGCACTGGGCGCGCCCAATTTTCTGCCCAATCTGCCCAGCCTGCCGGCGTTCCAGTTTGCGGCCGCAGCGGCCGCTGGACAGGATGCCCGCGCGCATTTTCGATTTGCGGACGCCGAACTGCAATTGCAGCCGGGCGTCTCGATGGCCGGTCGTCTGGGCGAATCGCTCATACCGAAGGGGGATCCCATGGAGGCCAAGCTGCAGGAGATGCTGCGCTACAACATGGACAAGTATGCGAATCAGGCGCTCGACACACTTCACATCTCGCGACGCGTCCGCGAGCTGCTCTCCGTGCACAACATCGGCCAGCGTCTGTTTGCCAAATACATTTTGGGCCTGTCGCAGGGCACCGTCTCGGAGCTGTTGAGCAAGCCAAAGCCCTGGGATAAGCTGACCGAGAAGGGTCGTGACAGCTACCGCAAGATGCACGCCTGGGCCTGTGATGATAATGCCGTCATGCTGCTCAAATCCCTCATACCCAAGAAAGGTGAGTGACTAACTACAACATTTTTTTTTTGCCCCCTCCTTCTGTTTTTTTCTCTGTTTCTGTTTAGCTTTTTAGTGGCAGCTACTAGTTTTTAGTTAGTTATCAGCGCGCACACAGCTAATTTCTTTGACAGTTGGCTCACAAAGTGTGGCCAGACTGTTGCTAAGCAGCCGACAGCTGACAGTTGCTGCCTGCTATGAGCTCAGCTTGTTGTGATGATATAATTAATTTCCCTTGGTATCTCTACTTTTTAAATTACAAATTTTTAATGTGATACGTGACCTCGACAAAAAGGTCTTGAATTGAAATTTAAAAATATCGGTTTTTTTTTAATTATTTAAATTTATTTTCTGATAAACAATTACATATAAAAGCACCTAATCCCATTTCAATTGAACGGTTTAAATTTCTCGATGTTTCTGTTAATTTAAATAATCGTGTAAACAATATGGAATTGAAATATTTGAATTGAAACACTGCGCATTTCATTCGCCTATTCGCGTTTTATTTTCCTTTTTCATTTTCATTTGAATTTGCTTGGCTCGTGGCCAAAAACATTAAAATGTGAAATTTTAATTATTTTTGATTTTTGCGTATAATCAACGTGCCAACGGGCAACAACGATGGCGACGACTGGATGCATTTCATGCAACCATTTCGCCTGTCGTCATAAATTTTCGCGAATTTGCACATTGGGCGTAAAATGTTCGTCTACAACTCAAAACGCACTCGAACAACTCAAGCAACAAACAAACGTTTTTTGTTTGATTTTTTTTTTTTTCAAAACAAAAACAAATCTAGTGAATTCTGATCTTTGGCTAACGATAGCTTCAAAAACTTTCGCAATGTGCATATATCGAAATGTCTGTTTGCTGTGCTGTTTTCATTCGGTTGCATTTGTTTGTTTTTGTTGTCTTGGTTAAGTTTTATTGATTAGTCATCAATTTTATGGGCCGCCACAACAGCAACTATGCCAGCGCCGGGGGCTACAAATATGTCAATGCAAAAGTATTTTTAAAGTACGAACTGTGGCACAGACACGCACCAATCCCGCAAATACCTCACCACATGCCCCACAACAAAAGCGACTTGCGGCTTGGGTAAAGTTAATCAAAGTTTTACTCTGGTCCTCTGTTTGCACATGTGTGTGCGAGTGTGTGTGTGTGTGTGTGTGTGTGTGTGTGTGTGTGTGTGTGTGTGTGTGTGTGTGTGTGTGTGTGTGTGTGTGCCTAAGTGCATGCAAATGTTGACAATTAATTTATGACGATTACTCATGACAGCTAAACTAACTGTTTATATATTTATGCATGTAGAACGCAGGCACTGCAATCATTTCTTTTTTTTTTAGCGATTGAATGTGTTTAGTGACCTCACCCCTCCCTTCTTGCCGACAATTGTCAGTTAATTATAAGCAAATAGCCAGTTAAATGCATGCCTCGCCAAAGACATTGTTGCATTAAACTGTTGCCTAGCGCATGGGCGCAAATTACAATTAAAACCAAATAGGAAAGAAAAAGCAAATGCGTGTATAAAAAACAACTAAAATAATAATATGAAATCATAATAATTATTATGATTATAATAAAATCAACAAGCCGCAATACTTTGAAGTCAAGTTGTGGGCTGAAAAGTTAAGCGAGCGAAGCGCGTCAATGATTTTTGAATTGTAATTGTTTGAAGCGCGTGGAACGAGTTGGAATGGAATGGAATCAAATGGAATGGGGCGACGCGACGACTGCCGTGACAATTGGTCTGTGAAAGGCTTGAAACAAAATACATATACTACAAAATTTAAAAAAAAATGTATATAAAAAACAACAATTTAAAAAAAAATCGACAACAACAACAACAGCAACCGTGAAGTAGAATTAAATGTAAACAACGACAGCAACAACAACAACAACAGCAACAAGAACAAGAACGCAATGCAACTGCTGCCTTCAACGAGGCATGCAAAACGTTGACGTGCCGCGCGTTTGAAGTCGTCTTTGTGCCGGACAAAGTGCGGCAGCTGAGTGGCAGCAGGGGGCAGCAGGGGGCAGCAGTTGCAATGCGAAGTTGCGCCAAGGGCGGCTGCCTAACGATTGGTAGCCAGAATCAGAGCCAGAGGTGGGTGGTGGGAAGTGGGGTTTGGGGTCGGGTTTGGGTTGGGTTGGGGTTTGGTGGGCTGGTAGGTTGGCTTTGGGGGTGGGCGAACCGCGCGCCTGGTTGACGCAAAACTTTTCGCGTTTTTGGTTTGTTCTGCCGTTAATTTTGATTGTTGTTGTTTTGTTAAACATTTGACGACAATTGTTGCATATTAAACGGCGCACAGGCAAAGCGAGTGGAAATTTTAGCAGAAATTATTAAGGGGGGAAAAACTATTGAAAAGTTATAAACAAACACAAAACAAAGTTTGATATACAGTCAACAAATGTTATCGAATAAAAGTCCTGACATATTCAAATTTGACTCACTTTGATTTCAAAACAGCAATCATATAAAATCATATTATTATCAATAGAAAATTTAAAATTTTTCAACCACTATGCAAGCACTGTTGCACTGTGCACTAAATGCCTGAAAGTTGACAATGCTTTGCTTTGATAAATTTACACAAGTAGTTGGTAACAGAGAGCGAGAGAGGGGTGAAAGTGGAAGCGAGCGGTAGAGTTCAACCAAGTGCCGCTTGAGTACTCAATTCAAACTGCGCTTAGCATTGCAAAAACACAACGGCAAACGGATGCGATAAGGGGGGAAAAATATCTACAAAAAAAAAATTTAAAAAAAAAACAAAAACAAAAAACTTCGACGTCATTTTAGCCCCGTCAGACGTGTCGTATACGTAATGGCAAATATTTGTATTTGTCGACGGCAGCAGCAAATGTGGCCGAGCGAGCCAACGCGTTATGGCAGCTAATAATACTAGCATATTAACACATAATTTTAGCCGACGTCGTCTATTTGTTTTAGCCACCAGGCAGTCGCAGGCGCAGCGGCAGCAGCCGAAAAGTCGGCCGAAAAGTGCGTGGCCTAAAATAGAAAAGCACGCGGCAAATAAGACAAAAGAAACGAAGCTAGCGCACCACAGCAAATGCTCTAGTAGTATTAGTAGTTGTTGTTGTTGTTTGTAGTTGGGGACGGACAGACGGACTCTCGAACAGATCGAGGAGGTAAAGACAAAAGCATTCCAAGTGCCAAACAGACAGACGACAAAACGCTGCCTGGCACTTTTATTTGCCGCCGTTTCACAAATTATTTGTCACCAGCCATAAAGCGAAATATGTGCCTCACACACACACACATACACACAGCTTGACTAAGTGGCCAACGGGCCGTATCAATTCCTGCGCTTTTTGGCCTCATATTTAAGTATTTTTCATTTATACATTTTCTATTTTTCGCTTTGATTGTAATTTATTTTATTTGATTTTATGAAAATTGCTTTATGTGTGGTGGTTGAAGCAGGCGGAATGTGCTTAGCATAACAATGGGGCGTGCCACACATGCGTGGAGGGGGGTGCGGGGGCGGGGGCGGCAAAACAGAAAATATAATAAACATAAATTAGCATAAAGCCCGTTCAACAATTTTTATAAATGCTATTAAAAAAAAATAATGTGTATATACATATACGCATATATATTTATATACTTGTATATTTGAATATTCAAAAATTCTGTCAAAAGGGGGGGTTGGGGAAACTAAATCTTTGATAGCTTAGTCAATGAGTCAGTTAAATTGATGCATGTGAATCATTTGTGATACATTTGAATTAAATCAAAATGACATTGAATAAATGCATGCTTAGTTGAATTCATAATATGATTCAAAGGTTTGAATACTATGAATGTTGGCTTTTTGTTCGAGTACATTACAAATGCAAACAATTTATTTACTTGGCAATTGAATAAAATATAATAGGAAATTTGTAAAGAATATGTTTAGAAAATTATAAAATATACATAAATGTAAGAAAAATAGATATATGCATATGTACCGTTATGGTGTCTACAGGTTATGTGTAGCCCGTCCATGGTGACTGACATGCCACGCCCACGGCGCCGCATAGACAAGGCAAAAGTTTGTCTTCGACATTTTGCCATTATGCCGCAAAATGTTGCACATGTCTCGCGCGCTCGTGTTGCACTTTCTGAACTTTTATATCACATGTTTTTTTCTTCTTCATATTTATTTATATACACATTTTTTTTTGTCTTTTGTTTGTTTTGTGTTGTTTGGGCTAATTACTTTGTAATGAACTTTGACAACAATAATGAAAAATTAAAAAAAAAAAAGAAAACAAAACAAAACCGAAAATAAAACTTGCAAATTGCCTTGAGCCAGTGCATGTTGCAGGGCAAATTTCTTGTCATATTTTTGCGCCTAATTGCAGGGCAAATAACAGAAACGTGTGCCCCAACCAAACCACCCCTCCCTATCCCCCTTTAATAACAACCCTTTAACCCCTCTTGACTGATTTGCCTGCAATTGGAATTGAAAAATTGGCGCTTTTGCTGTTTGATGTTACTCGCTGCTGTTGTTCTTGATGAGGCAACTCCTAACCCCCTCACCTTACCTTACCTGTGCACCCACTTCATTTGCCATGCTACGTTTGCCCTCAGCTCAGTTAGAAGAAAGCCGCTGAAGCAGCTAAATCCACGCCGCGCCTCAAGTAGGTGTCTCTCTGTCTGAGTTTCTGGCTTCGTTTTTAATTGACACTTCTGCTAATACCGCCCCCAGCTCACCGCCTGACCCGCCGCCCAGGACAGCACACAAACACACACACACTCACACATATGCACGAAGAAAAACAACTGACTGGCATTTTAATTAGAAAATTTTTCTTGCAATTAATGCAAATTGCGTGCGTGTGCCAATTTCAATGCGCCAGTTCAATTGTGACAGCAAGCCCAACCCCAACCCCAACCCCAGCCCTACCCCCCACCTCTCACATACCCTACTACTAAATGTGAAACCCTTTTTTTGTGCGACTGAAGTATGATTACATATTTGTGTGCAGGCAAATATTTATTGTATTAGGAAAAACTCCACGGGAAAAACTCAACAAAAGCGAAAAAAGACAAAATACACAGTCCAATGAGCATGCTGAACAGGGGTAGGGTGTATTTAAGGCGGAGGGGGGATTGGGGCCTGTTGTGAGCACTCATCGTGTCTGGCGAGAATATTCGTCTGATTTGTTATAAAAGGCAAATATTCATCAAGCAAATTGTGGCACAGGTGGTGGCTCTATACATATATATACTATATATATATATATATATATATAGGATATGATAGCTCATATCTATATTTTTATAACAGCTAACGGTCGCGCAAAATCCATATCCTTTTGAATGACAATTTGGTCAACATGTTCCTCTCTAATAAATTACAAACAACACACACACTCACACACACACCTAAAACAGAAAAATGAAAAGCGCAGACAAAAAAGTGGCCAACGGTAACACACAAAAAAAAACAACAAAGAAACAAAACGACAAATATTCAAATATACAAATATATATACATATTTATATATTCATAGGGTTGGGTATTGCGTTATTTAAAAGTCGCTTCTGTCTGCAAATTTGTCGCTCTGCAGGCAAATGTAAAAAACGCCACGTGAATTTCTTCAAAAATTCGGTACTTTTTACTTTAATTCAAAAAATATTTAAATCACATTCGGCGATTAGGTTATAGAAATATTTTATATGGTTGCAATTTTCAACAATTTCATTTATATAAATTATATATTTTTTTTAGAAAATTATGTACATTTTTTCTCCTTATTTTTACACTTAAACTTGCAACATATATAAAAAACAAGAAAAAACTTCCATTCCATTTTTCCCCCATCTTAGCTAAATTTAGCTTTAAAACATTTCTTAAAGCCCCAATCTAGTGCAAGCCAGCAGCTTATTGATTGTTGAGGTTATGTGTGACAGTGGACAGTGCATTGCCCTGCCTTAACTCAACTTGGCTCCACTCCACATCCGTTTTCAATATCCATTTTTCAGTTTCATTTTCAGTTCCAGTTGCTAGACCATCTCCGTCTCCGGCTAAAGACCGCTTAAGCTGTCTGTGTCTGTGTCCCATGTCCAGTGTCCAGTGTCCTGTGTCCTGTGACTATCCTGGCGTGGGGTCAGCCAGGTGTCATCAATGTCATCTTCGACTTTATAACACAAAAACACTTTGTAATCCCCAAATGAAGCGACGACGATGGCAAACAGCTAAACTAACTAAAAAAAAATTGAAAAAAATGTTGCTTAAAAAAATCGGAAAAAATTGCCAAAAATCATTTAAAGCAATGCGAAAAAATAGAGAAATATAGAATCCAAAATGCTGGCCACAGAATCCCACTTGCGGCATGCGACATGTGGCATGCGATGGGGCATGTGTCGTCGTCACTCTACAAAACGTAACGATCTATTGTAGTTGGCCCTTTTATCGCCTTTTGTCCATCTCTGAGTCGCAGTCGCTCCTCTGGCTTTATTGTATTTTTCAATGGGAAACACTTTTCAATTCGCCCACAAAAATCGCTCGCTTCAATTGGCAACGAGCGACCAAACATTTGTCATTCATGTGTTGATTTCCGTTTCCTGTGCCCAAATCCTTGGTAACATACCCGGCCCCAGACCAGCGCAAGAGTTGTGTGTTCATGCTGTGTGCTCTGTGCTGGACAAGTGTTTGCTCCTTTGGGGCATCGATTATGCTTGGGCAATTGTAAAGCGATTTTCAGTTATTTCGTTGCGCTGCCACGCCCACCGCACACCGCCAGCGCCCAATTGCGCTGATTGATGTTTGTTGGCTGGCAGCCACAAACATGCCACAGGACACAAAGAGCATGCGGCATAGAGCTCAACCACTTGTCCGATTATTTTACAATTTAGCAGTCGATTTTTTATTTCTCGATTTTTTTCCAATTTTTTCGAGTTTCTGTTTCTATTTTTTTTTTAATTTGTTTTTGTTTTTCTTTGAGCGACATTTAACGAGTGGAACCAAAAACCTTCATTTCAATTGAATTTGTGCAAAGCATTTTGTTCTCTTTTGTTGTTGCTGCTGTTGTTGTTGTTGTTGTACTCCCATGTGCTCTTTCAATTGCAATTGAATTCACATTCATTTATTCATTTCGACTCGTTTCGTTTCGTTTATTCAAGCTGGTCTCTCCGCACCCACAGCCAGCTCGCTTCGACGAGCACTTCGCCAGCCCATCTATGGTATCCCCCCAAACATCCAAGCCAGCTCCCGGTTTTAACTCTGCCCACCTTTTGGTTTCATGGCGCGTGCCAAATTAGCGCGCCGCTTGCATTGAACTATTTGAGGGTCCATACAGTTTTTTTTTATTTTTTTTTTTATAAATTTTTTTCTGTTTTTTGGACCTGGCTTTTATGTTATTGCTGTGGGAAATTGATGTTGTTGTTGTTGTTGCGCCTCTGCTTGGACCGGTTCACGGTTGGCTTTGTCTGTGGTCGCCGTTTTGTTGATTGAAAATCAAATGGTGTTATAATTGAGCTCTTTGGGGTCTGGGGCCAAAGTGCAGGCAGGATCTGGATGCAGCTCAAATGGCATGGATTCGGAATTTGTAATGCACAAAATGTTTATCAAATTGATGTACACTGCGCAACAAAATGTCTATAACAACTAAATTATTATTATTCGATCAGGTCTCTATATATTTAGTTAAGTTCATTGTTTTTTTTTTTAATGACAATTACAACATTTTCTATAGACTGAACTTTTAGGTTTAGCACTCATAAAATTAAGTTACGAATTTACTTTTTTCGATTTTATTTATCCGTTTTATTGCTGAGGTTTTTTTTTTGTTTTTCGCCCAGTGCATGGGCAGAAATGAAAAGTGCGTCAGAGTTGCCTTTTCAAATGCTGCGCCGCTTTATGGCCACAAATTTGTGCTGGCTTTTTGAACGCTTTATGGCTTAATTGGCCAGTTGGCTAGCTGGCCCGTTGGCCCAGCCGCTATCAATTGGGCTTCAATAAATGAGCAGAAAACCGAATGCGCATAAACTTTATAACGTTTAATGGGCGATGCCACTTTACGATCAATATACAATATACAACATTAATTCTGATTCCCCATTCCCGCATTGCAGATTCCGGACTGCCGCAGTATGCTGGTCGCGGCGCTGGCGGCGATGATTCCATGTCCGAAGATCGCCTCGCACACATACTCAGCGAGGCCTCCTCCCTGCTGAAGAACAACGCCGCCGCCGCACAGCAGCAGCAGCAGCAGCAGCAGCAGCAACAGCAGCAGGAGCATCAGCGTCGCCATGCCAGCGACGATACGCACAGCAACGAGGACAGCAAATCGCCGCCGCAGAGCTGCAGCTCGCCGTTCTACAAGGTGGAGCAGCAGATCAAGCAGCACCAGCAGCAGCAGCAGCAGCAGCTGCATGTCTCCGAGCATGCGCAGCGGGAGCAGCGCGAAGCGGCCGCTGCCGCCGCCGCCGTTGCCGTTCACCAGCAGCAGCAGCAGCGCGAGCAGCGCGAGGCCGCCCAGCGGGAGCAGCAGCAGCGTCTGCGCCACGAGGATTTGGCACAGGACAAAATGGCGCGTCTCTATCAGGAGCTAATGGCACGCACTCCGCGCGAACCAACCTTCCAAAGGTAGGTGGGACTGGGCCAAGTTTGCCGAACCGGTTCTTTACACATTGAACCTGGTTTTCAACAGAAAATATAAATATTATTTACCAAAACCATGCAGTAATTAATAGATCGATAAATCGATAGATAATCCAAGTGATAGATATTAGAGTATTACAACTTAGTTTGCTTGATAGTTCAAGCGAGTTTTATAAAAAAAAAAAACTTAAAATGGATTTTTATCGATAATAGGAAAAGTGATTGCATATGTTATAGCAGAACATGTTTTCAAATTTTTAAATTTTCAAACATATGAACGGACAGACAGACAGACGGGGTATATATTCTATTTGCAATTATATAAAAATAGTATACAATTGATTGTGGGATTTTGAATCAAAAGATTTATTTGTTAGGCTACTTAAGTGAGATACATTTGTGTATTGATCGGTTTCTTTAATTTTGTTTGAATTGCAGCTTCTTGCTGTCGCCGTTCTTTAGCGGAGCCGCCGGCATGCCTGGAGCAGCCGCCAATCCATTCCCCCCGCTGGCCGATGAGAATATGCGTCATGCGTTCGAGCGCGAGATCGCCAAGCTGCAACAGCAGCAGCAGCAGCAGCAGCAGCAGGCACAGGCCGCCAGTTTTCCCAATTTTTCCAGTTTGATGGCGCTCCAGCAGCAGGTGCTGAACGGTGCCCAGGATCTGTCGCTGGCCGGCAAGGACATCAAGCTGAACGGTCAGCGATCGTCGCTCGACCAGCACAGCGGCAGCAGCAGCTCCAAGGATGGCGAACGCGGCGACGATGCCGAGCGCAGCTTCCCCGCACTGCCGCATGCCCGCAAATCGGAGGGCGGCAACACGCCGGCACCGCCCGCCCCACCAGCACCGCCCGCTGCCGCAGGCAGCGGCGGCGCAAGCAGCGCAAATGCTGCGAGCACAGCGGCCGCCAGCGGCCACGGCAGCAACTCGGCGGCTCCGAGTCCGCTGAGCAACTCGATACTGCCGCCGGCGCTGAGCAGCCAGGGTGAGGAGTTTGCGGCGACGGCGAGTCCGCTGCAGCGCATGGCGTCCATAACCAATTCGCTGATCACACAGCCGCCAGTAACGCCGCACCACTCGCAGCCGCAGCGACCCACCAAGGCGGTGCTGCCGCCAATAACCCAACAGCAGTTCGACATGTTCAACAACCTGAACACGGAGGACATTGTGCGGCGGGTGAAGGAGGCGCTCTCCCAGTACAGCATCTCGCAGCGACTGTTCGGGGAGTCGGTGCTGGGGCTGTCGCAGGGCTCGGTGTCGGATCTGTTGGCCCGGCCGAAGCCGTGGCACATGCTCACCCAGAAGGGACGGGAGCCGTTCATACGCATGAAGATGTTCCTCGAGGATGAGAATGCGGTGCACAAGCTGGTCGCCAGCCAGTATAAAATAGCGCCCGAGAAGCTGATGCGCACCGGCAGCTACAGCGGCAGTCCGCAGATGCCGCAGGGGCTGGCCAACAAGATGCAGGCGACGCTGCCCATGCAGAAGATGATGAACGAACTGAAGCTGCAGGAGCCCGCCCAGGCGCAGCACATCATGCAGCAGATGCAGGCGGCGGCCGCCATGTCAGCGGCAATGCAGCAGCAGCAGCAAGCGGCGGCCGCACAGGCCGCGGCCGTTCAGCAGGCCCAGGCCCAGGCGCAGGCAGCGCAGGCAGCGCAGCAGAGCCAGCAGCAGCACCAGCACCAGCACCAGCAGCAGCACCAGCAGCAGGCGCAGCAGCAGGCAGCCGCGGCGGCACAGCAGCAGGCGCAGCTGCTGCACCATCAGAACATGCTGCTGACGTCGCCGGGTCTGCCGCCGCAGCATGCGATCAGCTTGCCGGCGGCGAGCACGCCCAGCGGCCAGGCCGGCGGCAATCCGGCGGTGGGCGGTACGCCCGGCAGCGGCGAGAAGAAGCCGATGATGATGCCGGTGCATGGCGGGGCACATGCGCCGAACGCGATGCGCAGCCTGCATCAGCATATGTCGCCGACCGTTTATGAGATGGCCGCGCTGACGCAGGATCTGGACACGCACGATATCACCACCAAGATCAAGGAGGCGCTGCTCGCCAACAACATTGGCCAGAAGATCTTTGGCGAGGCGGTGCTGGGGCTCTCCCAAGGCTCCGTCTCGGAGCTGCTCAGCAAACCGAAGCCGTGGCACATGCTGTCGATCAAGGGCCGGGAGCCGTTCATCCGGATGCAGCTCTGGCTGAGCGATGCCAACAACGTGGAGCGCCTGCAGCTGCTCAAGAACGAGCGACGGGAGGCGAGCAAGCGACGCCGCAGCACCGGACCCAATCAGCAGGACAACAGCAGCGATACGTCCAGCAACGATACCAACGATTTCTATACGAGCAGCCCCGGACCCGGTTCGGTGGGTTCGTCGGTGGGCGGTGCACCGCCCAGCAAGAAGCAGCGCGTCCTCTTCTCCGAGGAGCAGAAGGAGGCGCTCCGCTTGGCGTTCGCCCTCGATCCGTATCCGAATGTCGGCACCATCGAGTTCCTCGCCAACGAGCTGAGCCTGGCGACGCGCACCATCACCAACTGGTTCCACAACCATCGCATGCGGCTCAAGCAGCAGGTGCCCCACGGCCAGCCCGGCCAGGATAATCCGATACCCAGTCGGGAGAACACAAACGCGACGCCTTTCGATCCCGTCCAGTTTCGCATACTGCTGCAGCAGCGTCTCGTCGAGCTGCACAAGGAGCGGATGGGCCTCAGTGGTGCGCCGATACCCTACCCACCGTACTTTGCCACCGCCGCCGCCGCCCTGCTCGGACGCAGCCTGGCCGGCATACCGGGCGCCGCGGCGGCAGCTGGTGCCGCGGCGGCTGCCGCCGTTGCGGTTGGCGCCGCTGGCGGCGATGAGCTGCAGGCCCTGAATCAGGCGTTCAAGGAGCAGATGAGCGGACTGGACTTGTCGATGCCGACGCTGAAGCGCGAGCGCAGCGATGACTATCAGGACGAGCTGGAGCTGGACGCCAGCGGTCACAATATGAGCGACAACGAGTCTATCGAGGGCGGCCACGAGCCGGAGGCCACGCCCATTTCCGAGTACGAGAAGGCGCTGCAAAAATCGGCGCTTGCCTCCGCCGCCGCCGCTGCCGCGTATTTGAGCAACGCGCGCAGTTCGCGCCGCAAACCGGCGGCACCGCAATGGGTCAATCCGGCGGGCGCTGGCACGCCCACAGCGGCCGGTGGTGCCAACGTTGGTGTCGCTGGCGTCGCTGCCGGCGACGGCAGCAGCAGCGAGCGCATCATCAACGGCGTCTGCGTAATGCAGGCCTCCGACTACGGTCGCGACGAGAGCGACAGCGTGAAAGGCGGCGATTGCAATGCCGATGCCGAGCACGAGGATCATGCGCAGCTGGAGATCGATCAGCGCTTCATGGAGCCCGAGGTGCGCATCAAGCAGGAGGAGGACGACGATGACGAACAGACGCCCCAGCAGCAGCAGCAGCAGCAGCAGCAGCCGCCGCAGCAACAGCAGCAATCGGAGGAGGATGCCGCCCGGCTCGCCGCCGAGGCGGACAAGCAGCTGAAGGTGATCAACGAGGAGAAGCTGCGTCTGGTGCGCGTGCGGCGACTGAGCAGCAACGGCGACGCCGATGAGCACTGCGCCGCGGCGCAGCAGGCGACAGCAGCAGCAGCAGTGGCGCCGGCAGCAGCCGCGTGGAATTACTAAGGCAGCAACTGGTTCCGGAACGGGTTACCAGCAGCTCTGGAGAGTGCAATGATGAAGACGTTTACTTGTGATTAAGTTTGGCAGCGGCCCCAGAAAAAGTTTAGCCACTGGCTAATTCGATATATCTATATATATATATATATATATATATATATATACATAAATATAAATATAAAGCAAAATATATATAAACATATATATATAATTGATACATACATAGCACATAACATACATATACATATATATATATATATACATCATATATAACTAGTTGGAGCTCTAATTTTTTTTTTTTTTTTTATGTAGTTGTAGCTAAAAAAGTTTAGAGACGCTATGCGAAGCGCAAAAGTATTAAATTGTTGGCTTTAAACTTGCCACTTGCCCCTTCTAACCCCTCCCGACAACAACAAAACTAAATAAACCCTAAAATCTCCGCCGCAACACCTCTACCTAAAAACTCTACCAAAAGCCAAATCTGTTGTAACGCAGATTTTGCAAAAGATTTTTTGATTTCTTTACGACTTGAAGACTGTAAGCAAATGGCGGTAGAATTTTATTATTTTTTTTTTTATTATTATTCTTATTACGATAATGATTATACAGTTTTTTCTGCATTGTTAAGTGTAAATAGATAAAGAAAAAATATATAAAATACATAAACCTATAAACATATGGCCGTTCTGTAAATAGCAAATTGTAGATGTCAACGGCAAAGCTAAGCAAAAAGTTCTTTTATTTTCGAAAACAAAACAAAAAAACAGCAAGATACTATATTTAATTTTTTTTTTTTTTTTGTTGCACACAAAAGTTTTAACTATCTTTTGATCTCAAGCAGCACCAACTCACATATACACAAAACTGTAAAAAAACGTATATATTTAAAAACAAAACACCTGACAACTGAAAACGAACAACAAGGCGAACCCAAAGTAAAAGATAGTTAAAAGTATCCTTAACAACTAAACGAGCATTTTAAACAACTTTTCTTTCATTTTCGTAAGAAATAAATTACCCTCCCCTGAAGAAAAAAAAGAAGAAAAACAATAAACTTTGTAAATTTTAAATTTACGTAAAAAATAATAATGCAAATTAAATATTATGTAAAACACAATGTAAACATTATGAACAATATAGCAAAATAAATGCAAAATGCACTAAATTATTATTTATAATAATATATAAATATATATATATATATATATATATATATTATATAGTATATAGAAAGCATTATGCCGTTTATCAACATAATATATAACAGTACTTTAAATTTGCATTACAAATAGCATAATTTTTTTTTTGTGAACTAAAATATTTACAAAAGAAAAGAGAAAGCAAAGAAAACAAAAATTAGACAACCGCATATCGTACTAAAGAAATTTCACAAATTAAAGCGTAAAATTAATAATAAAATAATTAATATTAAAAAACAACTATATCTAAGTGAGCCAATTTTTTTGCCTAGCACATAAGTTTAAATCGTATGCGTAAAACCACTGTTTTCCTATCTATAAACAAAACATGAATGAAAAAACCAACAACTAAATTTAAAAAAATTAAATACACTTTTTTTTCGCTAGGTTACAATTTAAGCTAAACGAAATATTTCAAAATGGCATAAGGCCAAAAAAAAACAAAGAAGCAGAAAAGAAGAAGCGAGCCCCCACACATCCACTAAAAAATACATCAAACTTTTTTGCATAGGCCCAAACTTTGCCGCGTTATTATTATATATATAATACAAATTTAAAAAAAAAAATACATTTTAAAGTAAAAAAACATATACCAAACACATTTCAATACCTAAAAAAATACAATTTGCGTCTTCAAATTAAAAAAAAAAAACAAAAAAAAAAACAATTATTACAAAATATAGAAAAGAAAAATAACAAATTTTTTCAAAGAAAATTTGCCGCTATCAGCAATTTGTTGAAAAATAATTTAAACTTAATTTAATATATATATATATTTTTTTTTAATTTAAAATATTTAGTTTTTACAGTTAACGTGTTAAATACTTTGCATTTTCATACGCTTTAGCTAAATAATAATTACAAATATAATTAAATAAATATTTATACATAATATTTACATACATATATATACATAAATATATGTGCATATATAAATATATATATATATATATATATATATATATATATATATATATTTATTTATATACATATATCTAAAATATGAAATAATGAGATATGTTTAAAGTTGAAAGTAAAGTGTTAAGAGAGAGGAGAACACACAGAAAAACAAATGATGGCAACATTTAGTTATAATTATTTTTTAAATCGACCATTTTTTTTTTCTTATTGTAATAATTATAATCAATTTTTTTATTATTATTATTATATTATGATTATTATTGTAATAACGATAAAAACAAACAAAACATACCAATAATACATGAACATAAATGAAACTTTTTCAAATAAAAATGTTTTCTTAAACAAAAAAAAAACAACCCCATCGAAATTCCTTTTTTAATTTTGCACCAAAACCATTTCACAAATTCATATATATATATATATATTTATTTGAATATATATATAATAGGGCCTTATCATTTCCTTGTTTTGATGTGCCCAAATGCCCCCGCTTCGAGGAGCATGCGATATGCAAATGAAAAGCTGCAGAGGAACTATAGTACTCGCAAACTAATTAAACTCATACGTCTCCCACACACACACACATACACACTCACACCTGACACGCACATACACCATGGGACAATGCGTCCCTATATGAGCCAAAGGAATCCAATTAAGCTCATTTGCGCTACGTTTTATGAGAATAAATCATATATATGATCTATAATTTTATACGTAGTACATATACACACACACACACACACACAGTAAAGCTAATGATTAAAAAAATATGTAGTGTTACATACGAGTATATTAACAATATGCGGTGCTAGCCAAGTTTACATAAACAATAAACGGAAAACGAGACACAGCTACAGTTACAGATACAAGCTAAAAGATACAGTTACAATATAGTAAAAAAAAACTTACATTTAGTGATGTAGGCAGTGAAATTTTTTGCATAGATCCAGTAGCGTTGAAACATATAGAAATACGTATAGACATAACGCATTCAATAAATTATTTAAACCGAAAAAGTAATCGAAATGAATATATAAGAAATATGAAAATATGGAAAAATTATACGTAATTAATTTTAAATTGCATGTGAGCGCATAAGGATTATAGACAGTAAATAAAATTAGCAAAAGAAAGAAATCAAAAATATATCTATATCTATATCGATAACTGTAAATATGAAACATAATGTGCAAGTATTTGTATTTGGCAAAGCAAAACAACAAAACTTCCAAAAAAAAAACAAGTTAAATCAAATACAAATTGCATAAGAAATTATCCTTCCAATTCTACACGAAAGAGACAGACGACAGAACACGTGCTTTTTTATATACGGCAAAGAAACATACTCAAAGAAAAAAAACGATTTAAAAAAAGATTACAACTAAAAAAATGATATTTTTTTTTTGTCAAAAATCAACTTTGTAGCAGATTGCAAAATGTGCATAAATATATACGTATATATGTATAGCTGTATGAATAGAAATGAATTTAAGCCCACGGTGATATACAGTCTTATATACTTACATACACACCCATACACACGCACACACACATACACTTAACTACCAACAATAAACCAAAAAAAAGTAAACAAAAAAAATTAATTCCTTTTTTTTTAGATTTCCCCAGTTTTTATTTATAAACATAAATTAAAGAAATGTACATAAAATAGTGGAAATAACAGTAAATAAAAATATTAACAACAAAAACAAAATATATATATATATATATAGATATACAAAAGTTCACATCTTAAAACAGACCATATCAACATTATATATAGATATATATATAATGGTATTGTGTAGTTATATGCAGGTATTTTAGCAATACACATACAGACATGCATACATATAGTATTATAGATTTACAAAGCAGTTGCATACACACACACACACAAAACATATACACAACCATATATAGTAAATACAAGTGAGTCTGAGTCCAACAGAACTAATCAACTTGAACCAAAAGCCGTAGTTAATACACACACACACACACACACACACACACACACACACACCCACAAATAACAAATGAAACCAGACAAAACTAAATCTCCTCAGTTCTCAGATATTTCAGATATACAACAGATGCAAAGAAACCAACACCGTTTTCAGTTTCAAATCCGCCCAGCAATCAAAACAAAAACAAACAAAAAATTAACCAAAAGCAAAGCAAAAAATTAAATTAATATATTAAGCAAATGTGCCCAATACAAACATAAAATCAATTTAAATTAAAACATTAATAAAGCAGCAAAAATATCAAAAATTTATATATATACATATATGCATATGTATATATATCTATAAAAAAAAAACTGAATAAGAAAAAAACCAATGAACGAAATGGAAAATTAAATTAGTGGCCTAAAATTAAGCACTCAAAACTTTGGCAAAAAAAAAACAAGCATTCGACTCGATACAATTTTTTAAATTTTAAGCAAAACATAATTAAAAGAAAATACATAATAAAAACAAATTTCAATTGATTGAAGCAACAATTTTTTTCTAGCATTTCTTGTAAAAATTGTTGCAAGCAGACAATTTAATTATAAACAATTTTTTTTTGTTAACTTAAGAACCTGTTTTTTTATATATACATATATATTTATATATAAATATATATACATATATCTACATTGTGTTAATTTGTAAACTAACATTTTCATTCGAATAAAAACGCAAAATGCGTTTTTTAAAGGGTTTGCGCTTAAATGCAATGGCATTTACTTAAGCAACTAATTAATTAAAACAAAAAAAAAAAAACAAAAACATAATGCAAATACTTCAAAATAATATATTTAAATAAAATATATAAATAATATTAATAATAAATAGTTTATATAGCATGTAAAACTGAACAGAGAAATCAAATTCAATAAAGACGAATATACTGTATTCCAAACAATGCTGCAGCACTTGATTTTCCCCACGTTAGAAAACTATCGAAGTACATTGCTTTAAATTGCATTAATTTTCTTGATGCTGGCTAATTTTTTTATTATTTCTTTTTAATTTAAGCAGTTTTCATATGCGACCTCGGCAGAAGTGCTACGAAAATGTCGGTTCGAGTACTGGGCTAGTCACTAAAAATAAAAAATAAAAGTAATAATCTTGTTAAAATACTTTTTTTACACTCATATGTTTTAGTTTCAATTGTTAATCGTTAAATATGTAAAGGATAAAATAGCTTTTCCTGCTATTAACTATTTATCTGTCAAGAGTTTCTATGGTAGCTATATAATATAGTATAATATAGATTCGACAGAAATCTTTAATGTGTTGCACATCTTATGCCAAAATTTGAGTAATCAAATATATGTGCAATACAGGAGTGCATTAGCCGAGTTGCCAAAATCACTAAAAGCTTGAACCTGAAAGCTTTTAAAGCGCAGCCCTAGGACACTTACAACATTTGAGAATTAAAGCTGTCGCCTTTTAGGCGCTTGACCAGCTAGCGCCATCTATGGCTCAAGGCTATTTAATACCATCTAGCCATCTAGCGGGTGTGTAGCGCAACTTTAGTTTTTTCTTAAAACAAATATGTTAGTTTTCAATTAATAATGTAGTACATTTGTAAAATTGACAAAAATTACAGGCTTAAATCACAGCTTTCATCACAATTTGTGACAAAATTGAAACGATGCTGTAATCAAAGGTTTTCAAAATCAGAGAGGCGAACCTTTTCAAGCAACTTTACTTATTCAAGTTGTAATAATTAAAAAATGCAAATACTTCAAGAATAATAATAATATTGATCTATTTTTTAGGGAAGCTTTTGACTTTTTTGATTTGCCATTTTCAAACAAACAATTAACAAAATATCCCATATCCTTGAAAATAATAACAAACATATAATCAAGATCTTAAAAAACCAAACTTCAAGTCTGCAACTCTTGTAAATAAGAAGTAGAAGTATTGGAAGTGGAAAGGAAATTCTAAAAAAAAAAATTTGAAGTAGGTTCAATTTTTTATTTAATTAAAAAAACAACTTAAATATATTTTTTTTGACAATGTCGATAAATTTGACATTCTCTGGTTTTATTTGCACTCTAGTCGTAACATGTTTTAAATTTGTTCAGTTTGCATTTATGTAATAAGTATTAATGTACATATTCATGTGTTTCCCATACATATGCTTATGCATATGTATTTGTGTATGTATAACTATTTGTATCGTATATACATGCAATTTAGCTATTTAGAGGCGTTTCAAATACAATCCATTATCATATATATTTTTCAGTTTGCAGTTCATCAAGCCCGAAATCAGTCAGAAACAGCACTTTCAGTTAATAATTATTATTTTGCCTTTTTCGACTTTTATTTTATTTTATTTATTCTTAATTTATTTTGGTTTTCTTTTTTTTTTTTTGTACCTGCATCAAACAAAAAATCGAAAAGTTACTATTAAATGTTTAATTTTTGCTTTTGTTGTTGCTCTTCGAAAAAGTAGAAAAATATTGCTCTAAAAAATACAGGGCAACTCTTTTCGTTCATTATATATCTATATACTATATATATAGATATATGTATATAAATATACTTTAGATACTTATAATCATAGTTGTTTGCGTGTTGGTTTGTTTGTTGTATTTGTTGTTTTTTGTTTTTGGTACAGGTTTAGACGTAAAAACAGGCGCTAGTTGAAACCTTGGAGGGCAACAGATTTACAATTGTTATGACACATATATGTATGTATATGTTTGTATGTTAACATAACTATGTAAATATATATTCGTCTAGATATTATCATTTGCATATATAGATATTATATGGTTCCTCTGGTCTACAAAGTCCGATGGGGGGCAAGGAGGCAGGGGGCGTGACTAAAGTGTATCACTGTACGTCTAAACGCGACTTGATCAGACTTCAGGCGTGTAACTGTTATTGTTGTAGACATGTTTGGATACCCTGTAACTGTGTAAGTTGTTTTTTTCTCTTTGATCTATGAACCGAATCGAGCTATATCGGCTTCTAAGCACAAGCCGAGGCATAACAGCAACTAACGTGAGCTTTAAGCTAACACTTTAACAAAATAACGGCTCTTAAAATACCGCATAAAGCTTTAGCGAACTATGACATCGAACAGTTCCCAAGCAAATTTGTCCCATTCAAAACAATATATGGTGAACGTAGGTTAGCATATGATTTTAGAGGCACTTTCAGAATTTTTCATACATTGCTCTTAACATGAAGGCTAAAACAAGACATGAGTGTTTAATTTTCAAATAAGATTTGGAACTCTTCTAATATACGTAACGAGAATAATTATTCGATTGAGTTCAATAAAGAAAACAAAAAAAATTCTTCCCCAACGAAATATTAATAATATATAGAAAGAAAAACAAAAACAAGTGAAATGAAATCACATTTTGTGTGTATTTGGTACGCAAAGAAATCATAATCATATATATTTTATAATAATGATAGTATGATAATTTAATATTAAATTTTAATAGCAAAAAAAAAACATTAACAAACTGTTTGCTGATCATAATAATCAATGATATATCATATACAAATCGTACGTCAATATGTGTTATAATAGGTTTGTATATATATATATATATATATATATATATATATATATATATATAATTATGTAAGTAATAGGAGG
>SCDY01001002.1:0-52761 GCA_004143825.1 Drosophila micromelanica
ACCCACTTATTTGTTGTAAATGCATTGCTTTCATGTTTTTTCACTGCCTGAAGTTTGATTTGCTCGCTGCATACAAACTTTATTGATTCACTGTATATTAACAAATTTGTTAAAAGATTATAATATATTATATGCTTTATATATTGTAAGCAATTATTATTTTTTCAAATATTCTTAATCCTCTTCAAAAAGATTTTTACACGCCACTGTTATCGTGTACTTATGTCTGCAGAAATTACGTACACAAACATATGAGCTTGTACGCCATTGGCTGGACGATCGAATATTTCAGCACGCACTGCCATCAGAGCTGGCATTTTAGCTTATTTTTCAGCTAGCTCTAACATTTTTAAATGTCAATGCAGGAAAAATTTGCAAATGGCGAGTTGAGTGAATTATAGTTTAAAAAAAAAGTATTGAGCCTTATTTAGCTCTATTTTACTTTTCACCATGTATACATTTTTATCTTTGTCAACACTAAAAATCATAAATATATAGCGATACGCGATTTTCAATAATAACATATATCAAAATCATTTTAAAGGTTTTTTTTTAAGAGTAACTTCGCAAAGACATTACCAATTCCACAAGAGAGAACTGCAGCTATTGCAAATGCAACTGCATTTTATTTCATTTCAATTTCGTGAGGACCTCAGAAACGACTAGAAACCGCCAAAATTAGTTTAATTTTGGACAAATCAACTATTTTTTACAATTTAAGAATAAGATAAATAGTATGTTTGGCTTATACAATGTCCATCTGGATGAAGGCAACTTTTTTCGTCGTTTGGTGCACTGAATAAGTCCTGAAAATTTCATAACGATCACACATTTAGTTTACGAGCAAATTAATAATCAATTTTCCTTAGTGGGGGCTAGGCTGCGGCACAACCATGTCTAGCGTTTTTCTTGGTTTTTTTTATTTATTTTTTTTTTTTGCATTGTAAAACTGAATTTTATCACAACGATATTAATCGAAGGAGTGGTCCAGTCGTTAGGAGTTGGGCAGATGAAGTTGGAGGGTCCGGGTTCGAATTCCGCTTGGGATACAGTGGAATTTATATTTTCTTTTTTAACTATCAATAATTAATATTAATATTTATCATTTTATAATAAAAGCAGAATTTTTTTAGCGTTTCGTTGACATTTTTTTTAAGATGGTTAAGTTATTTTATATCATAAGTGAAATTAAATAGAGTGTGGTGCACTCGATAAGAGTTGTGCAGCTTGAGCTGTGGGCCCCAGGTTCGATTCACGGCGAGGTAAATTTCCGTTTTCGTTGGTAATTAATAAATAAATGTACACACACACTGATGCATGCAGCACGCACTTTACTAGGTTACTGCGCTTGCCCCCACTATGAAAACGAAATCCTTGTTTTTTTCTAAACTGAATGTATGATCGTTATGAAATTTTCAAGACTTATTAGGGGCATCAAAATCTATGTACAAACCAATTTGCAAGTCTGTAGTATTTGATTTGCGGTTTTTAATTTAAATTCTTCGTAAGCTTTACGCGAACATATTAAAACAAATTTGGTAGCTCTAACGTTTATAGTTTGGGAGTTATGCTCAAAAATCCGAGTCAAAAAAGCGATAAATATCGCTAAAATAAAAAAAAATAAAAACGAAAAAGAAAAGGTTAGATGTAACCCCTGTGCACTAATCAGTTGTGCACTTCTTGCTCAGCTGTCGCCTTTTAAAGCTAGTCACCGCGGTCATTCTTTAAACTTTTCTCTTTCTCTCTCTCTCTCTCTCTCTTTGGCGTTTTCTTGAAAGGTATTATGGTCAGACTCAGAAAGGCCCTGCCAACTGTTCCGCACGCTTGCAATCGGCGATGATCAGAGCCGCTTCCCCCGATCAATTTCCCCAAGGTCGCGTTGGCACCGATAATCGCTTGGGCGCGATAGTCAAATGCAACAAGCAATTTTTATATGGATGCGCATACTACATGTCCCTCCCGTTTGAAAAACAACGTAATATATTTAAATTATTAAATCAATTTAATAAAAATTCCCATTTTTTTTTACTTTTTCTACCACGTTCCCTAAACTAAACATTTACCGCATCTAAAATGCATATGTTCTCCCCCATAATTTTGCTTATTGGCGTTGCCACTCCGACCAAAAATGATTCTGCAGTTATTAATTAACTCAGTATAGGTTGCAAAGTCTGCATTGTAGGCAGAACTGCAAAAAGAATTTTCTTAACATAGTTATGGATTTATTTTGTCAATAACTCTTTCTGTTCGATAAGAATCGATAGCTATTTAGTTTGATAACTCGGAACTGAAAGTATCGTTAATATCGATACTTTGTTATTATTAATTTACCTGGAAGTTTGTAAGCCGCACGTGTTGCATTTGTATACAAATAATATATGCACGATGAACAAGAAAGTAGTTATAAATAAACGTGTAAAGGGCTTGTCGCGTGAGGCGTTGGAACAGCTAAGTAAAAAAGAGTTAATAGACAAAATTGTGCAACTGGAAGCGTACAATTTTCAGCTTAAAAACCTTTTGCAAAAGAAGCTGACCGCAAGCGACAGAAACAATTGTGAATACAAAACGATATTGTGTGCTGATGAGGGGGATAAAGCCCAAGATGAGGCAGCGGTGCAATCCGATAACAATCCATCTAAAAATAAAGAGAAACGACGTAAGTTCAATTGGACCAGGTATGTAGGTAGCTAATTACAATTACACTCAAAATATAATCCGACGTTTTGATTTTAGTGCACACCGACGTCATGTGCTTTTGAAAGTAATGTATTTTGGATGGGAATATCAGGGATTTGCGTGCCAGGAGGATTCCAATGATACGATAGGTGCGTTCCTAATAGTGTGTGCTCGACTAGGAGATACCCTGAACCCAGCTGCAAAAGGAAAATGAAAAAAGACGATATGTAATAATAGTATTTCCATATATGTTCCGGAAGTTCCAGCTGCCACAGGGTACCTTCTCGTCGGTCATTTCTGAATACACATTAATATATATTTTACAGAGGCATATTTGTTTCGTGCATTGATGCGTACCTGCCTGATCGAATCACGGGCTACCTCAAACTACCATCGATGTGGTCGCACCGACAAGGAGGTGAGCGCCTTTTGCCAAGTAATCTCCATTGACTTGCGTAGCAAGCATGCGCCTGACGTTCAAATGGAACCAGAATCTTTAGACTCTGAAATTGACTACTGCAGTTTGCTTAATCGCGTGCTACCTAAAAACATTCAGTGCGTGTCCTGGATGCCATTACGACATCCAGCGTATAGCGCTCGTTTTGACTGCATTTCACGCACCTATCGCTACTACTTTCCGAGAGGCGATCTGGACATTGAAGCCATGCGCCATGCCTGCCAATTACTTGTGTCTCATGCCGATTTCAGGAATTTCTGTAAAATGGATGTACACAATGGTGTGACGAATTACATGCGAAATCTACAGGCAGCAGCGATAGAACCATGTGATAGTACAATTGTGCAGAATGATTCCAACTCAGGTGAGTGAAGCTTTGCTTATTTATGGAAAAGAAAACTCTTGGAATTTAAAACAAACCTAACAATTTTTACCTTAATTCAACAGGCTACCAAATGTACTATCTGCAGATACAAGCAAATGCTTTTCTGTGGCACCAGATAAGGTGCATAATGGCTGTACTGCTGCTCGTTGGGCAGAGGTACGAGCAGCCGAGCATTATCAGTAATTTGCTGGATGTTGTCAGCAATCCGTGTAAGCCACAGTACACGCCTGCCATTGGTCTACCATTGAATCTATTCCGCTGTGATTTTCGGCCACACACCACGCGCCAGAGTAATCCGTCATCATTGACTTCTACGGATGATGTCGATGACATCGGAGATGACCCCCCTTTGGTAACTGAAAATGTCGGGACAGCTGCAAGTGATCTAACCAACTGGGTGCACAGTGAGGAAAATTTGAAAAAGCTCATTGAAAACGTACAGTGCGAATGGACTCAGTTCAGCGTCAAGTGCACGATGATACGAAACGTACTGGAGCAACTAGAGGAGCTCTATGAGCGGAAATTCAAATCACATCCAAAGATCCATGCACAACCGATTCTGCTGCAGGACGCGGTTAAGCCGCGACAGTATCAGCCTCTTCTTCAACGCAAACGTTGTGGTAACTGATTAACTCTTTCATTATAACTAGAAATACATGTGTCTTATGTTTTTTCAGAGAGCCTGGAAAATCGAATTGATCACTTTGTTAAAAAGCAACGACTGCTGTTAAAAAGTGACACAGAAAAAGAGATGAATTCGAATAAAATGGATTGTTGAAAATGTAGTCAAATATGTTAAAAGTGAGCTCTGAGAAAAACAAACTTTTCTTTGAAATTAACCGGATCCATTATTTATTTACTTGTAATCTTTTAATATTTTCCATATGCTCTCAGATAGTATTGAGCAGTGATGAATTGTCTATGTAATTCCATTTAATGTAATCCCTAAACAAATCAAGGCTAAGAGCACAGGAATGTATAAGTAATAAGTCTTCTCTTGTCGTTTGATTGATTGATTATTTTATAAACAAATACAAATGCAAAGCGGTATATTTGTAGGTACACTCTTATTTAGATATTTTTATTTTCAAATTATTTTGCAATGGTTGAAAGCTTAGCTTAGATCATATAAATATGTATAATGGTTAATTCATTCAATTATTTAGTTATAGCGTGTAAATAACCTAGTTTTGTATATTTTGTACTTATAAGTATTTATATATATATATATGTATATGTATATATATATATTCATATACATATATGATATACATAGTACATATGTATATAAAGGTACATATATGTAGGGTGCAAAAGCTTAACTAGATCTATATATATGTGAGTAATATATACAATTAACTTGAAGTTGGTTGAACAAATATTGTGCTAACAATTATAGTCAATTTGCATGTTCTGTGAATATTTGATTAGCAGTTGATCATTCCTTATGTTCCCATTGACTTTGCCTTTTGTAGTCTGAAATAGCAACATCAATTTAAATTATTGAAATGATTTTACTAATGAGTTAACATCCTCTTACTTTCTTCTTAAAACCTTAAGCACAATCGTGCCCTCGCGCACATTTTTGAAGAGTCCAATAGTCTCGGCATGGCTCATGCCCTGCATGGAGTGGCCATTGATTTCCACGATCTCATCGCCTGTAGCGAATCTTGGAATGAAATCAAAGTTCTGTTGAAAATCATGATGAAACTTACCTGCTTGCAGTGTACCATCATCGGCAGCTTGTCCAGAGGGAAAAACCGTCTTTACAAAGATGCCCATATTGCCCTTGGGCGAGTCTCGTCCGCCCACAATACTAAAGCCCAAGGACTTTAGACCAGGTCCTTTGAAAAAGGTAATTGTCTTGGGCGTGCAGCGCCCATTGCCTATAGACAAGGTGAACAATGGCTTAGCATTATTTAAATGGATAAATGGTATGGACATTGTGGTTATTGGGTTAGGCTCACCCTCGCTCATTGAGGCCCGAATGACTTCGGCCATTTCCTCGTCGCGTATCGTTAGCTTGGCCACCGGCAGTGATGGGCGATGATGTGTTAGGGAAGCGGCTGGCGGAGCCAATGAGGCTGCTGATGATGAAGATGGTGCAGTGGAGCAGGAATTAAGAATGGGATTAGGCGCTAACAATGAAACGCTTTTTGGCGTGTGCTTAATGTATAGTGAATGGTTTTGTTGTTGTTGTTGCTGCTGCTGTTGCGCATGGTTAGTGAGATCAGTTGTTGTTGTTGGGGTGTCAGTTGTTGTTGTATTGGCCTCAGCTAGGTTGTTAGCTGCTGCTGCTGCTGAAAACAAACTGAGTCGCGACGAACTGAGACGCGAATGTGCGAATCTCAAGGAGCGATAGTGTGAATTGGTTAGATTAATAGAGTTGCGGGCATAATGCGTTCGCTGGCCAAACTGCTGGCCAGTCGGATATCCAACACCTGCGCCTGGGTCAGTGGCCAGTGCGGCCCCCTCGGAGCAGCGCTTCCGCGCCAGCAGCCGCCATTTCTCATCGTCCGCCAGCGAGGAGGCCACACAGACGCTGGCCGCCCGGTTCGCGTAGACAGGCGTGTAGGAGTCGTTATTGGTGTTAACAGTGGACGGGGAGGAGGTGTCATTGTCTGATGTTTGGCTGTGGTTGTTGTTAAAGAGCGGTGTCGGCGTTAGAGCCAAGCTGCGCTGACCTGAGGAGCTGCGCGCCCTGCGCCGCAACAGCTCGTGCTCTGCCGCACTCACGTCCAGCGAGTGGCGCGGCGTCGAACTGCGTCGATGCTGCATCAGCGGCATGGGCGTGGGCAGCGTGCTGACGCTGGCCAGCGATCGCGCATCGCACTGATCCTCGCAATCCTCCAGCTCACGTTCCGGGTCCTGTTCCCGCTCCCGCTCCCGCTCCCGCTCCTGTTCCGCATGCAGCTGCAGGCTCTGCAAACTGCTCAGGCTGTCCGTGCGCTGGGCATAGCTGAGGCGTTGCCGCTGCGTGCTCATTCCATCGATGCGGATCTTGGTGTAGAAGTCGGTCACCGTGGCAATCTCGTCGTGCGCTATGACCAGATCAATGCAGTTCTCCACAAAGCTGCTCAGCAGCCGCTGCACCTCCCCGAACGATTGGATGCCACGCAAATGCTTGCCGTTCACATTCACAATCTCATCGCCCAGGCGCAGGCGACCGTCCCTGTGGAGGTGAGAATTCAAAAATAAATACGATTATTCAGATTTGAGATCATTTATAGCTTATTTTTCTTCGAAATAATATCAAACATTTTCATAGTAGATAAAAAACATATCGTATTTTAGCAAATTCCCTATCAATATCATAATATATACAGTGGATAACATTAATATTCTGTATTTTTTTTTATTTTTTTTTTTAGTTCAAACGCGAATATAATGTATTAAACTACAATAAAAAAAATATTTAAAAATGATTTTAAAGCTTGTTCAAATACCTTTTCAAAGGGGCATATATATTAGGATTTTGTTTTAAATTAATGAAGAACACAAACATAAACAAAAAAGGCTCAAAATTTGCATTACTTTCATATTCGGGTTTTTCCAAAACAACCATATATGTGTATGTTATATTTATACATGTTTTACTTTTATTAACCTAACAATTTTTAGACAGTAGTACGTCCTGATATTATTTCAAAAATCGAAGCCGAACTGGGATATTCAATAAATTATTTATTATGTATTATTCTTGTAATCCATAATCGTCTAAATTATCAGTTGTGATCTTTAAGATTTAAATAAATAGTCAACTAAATAAATGGCCCAAGAAATACCAACTTCTGTGAAATATACCGAATTTAAGAGAATCGCGTTTTAAACAAAGTTGACTTTCAGTTGATAAATGATAGGATGAGGATTAGAGTGGACAGCTCATACTCACTTTTGTGCCATGCCGTATGGCTCCAGTTCGACAATCAGATAGCGATACTGCTGCTCATTGTTGTTGGTGATCACCATTTTGGGGGAGAGCACCAGACCTATGTAGTCCTCTTGGCATTTTCGCTCCAGCTTCAGCTGCCGAAAGCGCCGCCTGATGGTCTCTGTCTCGTAGTCGTAGTTATAGCCGCCCAGGGAGACGGGTGCACTGCAGATGCTGTTCCGCACCGAGGAGCCCGAGCCCGAGCCCGAGCCCGAGCCCGAGCTTGAGGCTAAGCCCAGACCCATTCCGACGCCCTCGGAGGAGCTGAGCGAGATGAGCGAGTTGCGCTTTAGGGTGCCGGAGGCAATAGATTCTGAGTCTCCGGCGGAGATGCTAAGATTATTGCCCAGGCGGACACCGCCGCCGTCGCTGTCGTAGCCCGACTCGTTTGAACTTAGACAACTACTTAATCTTTGGTAAAGTGGTTCCCAGTCCTTGGACGAGATGCTGTCATTGCGCGACACATTCGCCAGCTGCTGCTCCGGCGAGTGGCGCTGCGGCAGCGGCGATTGCGATTCCGTTTGTGCTGCCGATGCCGCTTCCCGCTGCAGCTGCTCGCGTTGCTGCTGATGCTTGAGCAGCACGGAGCCGCCGTTCTCCTCCGGGAGCACCGACAGACGCGAACGCAAGAAGGCATAAGGAAAGGCGCCCCGACGGGTGGCATCCTGCTGAGCGCCGTGGCTGGCCGCTGCACTTGCTCCACTGCCACTGCCCAGGGAAGGGGAGCCCACATTGGCGGTCTCATTGGCGGTCAGGCAGCTGCTCACCTTGGCAATGTCATCGCAGCTGCTGGACTTCAGGCTGGAGATGCGCGGCAAGTGCTGCTGCTGCTGCAGCTGCAGCTGCTGCTGCTGCAGTAAGTGTTGTCGCTGCAGATTCAAGCCCTCGGTGGGATCGTCGCATTTGATGTAGGAGCAGCTGGACAGCTGGCTGGTGGAGCTGCTGCGGTAAAGCGTCTGGCTGGTTGGCGTTGCCTGCTGCGCGGCCTCCGAGGCCTTGAGCAGATTGTGCGAACGGTGGTTCAGCATGCCCGTGGAGCCAATGCGATGAAAGAAGTTCTTCAGCGCCTTCTGTGGGCGTGCCACTGGCTGGTACTGATGCGTGGGCGTGGACTGTGCGCTCTGGCTGCCCCTGCCCGCCACATCCTGCAACTGTTGCTGCTGCTGCTGTTGTTGCTGGTGATGGTGCTGTTGGTGCTGGTGACGTTGCTTGATCGTCTCAATGGGTCCCGACTTGCATTTCTTGAGGGTGCTGCTCTGATAGGTTGCAGCAGGCGTTGGTGACGGCTTCCCATTGCTGGACTTGTGCGTTGGTGAGTGAAACAAACTGCGCAGATCCGTGTGCGATTTGTGTGTGTTGGCGGCGGGGGACTCGCTGCGCTTCAGCAAATCCAGTTTGCGACTCATGCGCTTGCCCCACGTGAAAACTGCAAAAGAAGACAACAAATATTCTAACTCAATTAGAATTTCATCAATAAATCGCAACAGCTCAGGAGCAGCTCCACATATGTGCAACAAATGAAACGAATAAAGAATCTTGTCCGTTCTTAAAGGCTGGCTTTCCTTTGTGGTTTATAGCCTGTCACGTGCTCGTGAAAGGCATCGGCTTACATGCTTGTGGTTGAAAAACCACAACAAAGGTCGGCATAAAAAATGTGTTGATTGCTGCAACAACTGTAATTTGAATGGCAGACTTGACAGACAGCTTGTTGCCCCAAGCCAACTCTGGACAATTTCTATTTTATTTATAAATAAATAAAATTCTACTTTTTTAAAATTGTTTGTAACTTACTAAACAAACAAAAATTATGTTTTACAAATGTTTGAATTCAAAATTAGCTTTATTCACTAGTTCGCGCGCCTACGTGCGAAAATATATCGCCAAAAATATATCGATATATCGATTTAAAAATGGTGCAGCCCTGTTTTAATATTGACTATGCCATTTTCCCATCAGCAGTATACAGTCACATTGTGCAAATAAACAACAATTGATTTTTCGCGAACGCAAAATGTCACTGGCTGCTAAAAAAATTGCTGAAGCGGAGGAACTAGTCCGCACAGCCGAAAAGAGTTTAAAAGTATCCCTATTGAAGTGGGCACCTGACTATGACAGTGCCGCTGATGAGTACTCGAAAGCTGCAACTGCGTACAGAATTGCGAAATCGTTCGATAAAAGCAAAGAGTGCTTCTTGAAGGCTATTGATTGTTATAAAAATAACAAATCCTGGTTCCATGCCGCAAAGTCGTACGAGCAGATCATCTTGCTGTGCAAAGAACTTGACCGATTGTCGGACGTCGAGGAGTATGCCAACAAGGCGTGCAGTTTGTATCAGCAACATGGCTCGCCAGAGGCAGCTGCCTCTGCTCTGGACAAAGCTGCGAAGTTGACAGAACAGAAACACCCAGAAATTGCTCTACGTTTCTATCAGCACGCCGTGGAGGTGATTCTAATTGAGGACTCCACACGACAGGCGGCCGAATATTCGTCAAAGGTGTCGCGGATATTGGTCAAGCTACAGCGATTCGAGGAGGCGACAAAGGCGATTAAAAAGGAAATTGGGCTCTATCAGCAAACTGAGTCATATGGCCAAATCGGTCGGTTGGTTGTGGCGCTTGTGCTGGTCCAGCTGGCGTTGGGGGACTCGGTGGAGGCGGAGAAGTCATTCAAGGAATGGGGCACTTGCTGTGAACCCGAAGAGGTGTCCACGCTGCAGACGCTGCTACAAGCTTTTGACGATGAGGATGGAGAGCTGGCAGCCAGAATGCTGGCAACTCCATTCATTCGACACATGGACGTGGAGTATTCAATTTTAGCTAAAAACATTCCATTGCCCAAAGGCCTCGAAGTGGCCAAGAAAACTGACGGTGCCAATGAATTGAATAACACTGTAGATAACGAGGACGAGGGCGAGGGTTTGTGTTGAAAATCTCTGTATTTTATTGTTATTTAACTGGTAATCAACAAATTAATCAATTATTGCAATTAACAATTTAATCGTTATCATAAATATACTTAATAAAATTCCGTCTTCTTCCTCTTATTGAGTGTAGATTACTGGAGACTGGAATTTACAGCTATCATCCACATATTGGCCAGTTGAAATTAACTTGTTAACAGGCATCTGCCTTTCTCTATGTCTGTATAAATGTGGTTAATTTTCTAAATTGGAATATTTGCATGTTTGTAGCTTGATGTACTTAATCTGAAATGTCGCCAAGGGCATATTCGATCGAAAATAAATTGTGAGTTGTCCAAGTTATCGTGAACATATGCATATAAAATATTGCTACCCAATAAGAATAATTCAAGAAACTTCCCGGTTCCATAAGCCAGACTGTGTTCGTAACTCAGAGCAGTTATGAAACTCTAAACACACCTCAATTACAAATAGCTCCTTTAAGTCCTATCTAAGAACGTCGTAAAATGTTTTTACGATCTGGTTTAACATCAATTGCCAACACTTAAAAAGGCATTCAAGTTGGAGTTTCAGTTACAGTCCGAGTTTTGGGATCGTTAATAAACAAATTTATGTGCTTGTCCCATATTTATCACACTCACCACAAGTGGGACAGACAAAGTGGGTGTATCTAGGAGAAAGAGAGAGGCAGAGAGAGAGAGAGAGAGAGAGAGAGAGAGAGTTGCCTAAACAATTAGTGTAAAGCATGCACAATAGAATCAGATGCAGCTAATTTCTGGTTGTTATTGCCATGGATTCGAACACATTATGGACTCAATAAAATTTTAAAAACTATTTGCATCTACTATGCTGGACTCTCGATCTGCATCTGCGTCTCGCGACTCGTGCCAAAGATGTTTAATATCCGCAGCCAAGCCGCGGGCCAGCTCCAGCCATTGTGTGGGCGAGGATGATGCGTCGTTGCCAGCCTCAATTCGGGTTGACAGTTGAAGCAACTCCGGCCGCGGCTGCAGCTCAAACTCCACCCAGGCCTGACCGACTTTGTGCCGCCGTCGCCTTGGTCGCCTGCTCAGCCCATTTGCCTTTGATTAAAATTTTCAACACGCGGCCCGTTTGCAATCACATGATCGGGACGGAGGGAATGGGCTGGCTGGCTGGAGCTGGAGCTGGAGCGAGTGTTAAACAATAATAGCAAATGGTGCAGGCATCAATTATATGACAGCCTCCGCCACGCTGCACACACTCGGCGAGAATCAAAAACGACCGCCGGCCACATGCCACAAATTCTACACCCACTTAACTGTCAAGACGGTGTCAAATGCCCGCCAGCTCTGACCGGGCCAGAGCCGCAGCCGACCAGCTCCGGAAATGGCTTTGTTGCAAGCGCGATCTGGAGAGGCTGTTCTGTGGCGGAGGAGTCAAATAGCAAAGAAAACGGAAAAATTTCTTTCTTATAAATTGGCAAGTTTTACAGGAAGTTTTCTTAGACCTACATATAACCAATTATGTTATTTCGTTATTAATTCCAATTAACAAACAAGAACAAACAATAAAAGTTTTCAATTAAATATATACAATTAAATACTTCCAAACATAAAGAGGAACACTAGAAGAAATCCCATAAAAATTCTTTAAATAGCACATAAATCGTTTTTAACTTCAAAATTTTTTTTAGAAATTTAAAATTTTTTTACTGATATTTAAAAAAGCTGAAATTTGGGGTCTCTTTTCATTTTGTGAACGAGTATAAAAACTTCAATGTTATTCTAACTTTCATTTGTTGGCTGAGCATATTAAATATCTTACTGAGACTTATTATAATAAAAGTATATATAATATATCGACAAATTATCGTATTAGTACATATAACTTGCCATTTACATATAATGTACTTCAAATACTTGTTTCATATCAAAACTGCTCCTTCTACATTTTTAGCTGCCCTATTTGAAAATTCTTCTCTAGCAATTTTCAATGATGGCATTCCCAGCCGACCGATTGGCGTCTTATCAGGTTGACTGCGTCCATCTGGAGATGGTAGCATCGCCATTGCCATTTGGATTGCGTGTCGGCGGCGGTTTAGCTGAAGGTTCATTGCGCCTCGGCTTTGCTTCTATCTATTTGCTGTGCCATTCTAACGTCTATCTTAATTGCCTCTAATTAGCGGCGAACTGAGAATGTATATATGTATGTGTGTGGATATAAGTGTATGTGTGCGGCAAGGTCAGGCGGTGGAATAAACGCCTCGTCAATAGCTGCAAATTGCTTTCATCAGGTCTAAAATGATGGCCATGATTGGCCAACGAAGCGGGCTCCGATTTCGATTCCGACTGCAAACTGAGATTCGGATAAACATGAGAAATCAATAAGCGCCAACATCGTCAAATCTCTTCTCGCCCAGCTGTCGGCAATCCACAGTTGGCAGTCGGTAAAACATAAATGCTATAATTTCGCCCTGGCTGGGCGCTGGGTTCCATCTTCATCTTCATCTTCATCCTCATCCCAGCTCCCATCTCTGCTTGGACTCCTTTTGGCACTGCACGCATGCGCATTTATGCTGGATTATCGCTTATTACATGTTTCTCCTTCGGCTTGATTTATTTCGCTGGCCGATTATCGATCAAGCCACTGGCTCCCCTCCCTCCCTCCCTATATATATCCACACCGTGTGCTCCGTTATTCGCCGGTCTAGATCGAAGAATTTGTGCCATTCGAACACGTACGTGAGATATTATTGCATGCACTCTGCGTTCTCTTTGCCGTTTTGCCTCATTTTCGTTATTTGTTTGTTATTGTTGGCAATAGTTGTTGTTATCGCTCTTGATGTTGCTGATGTCCATCCCATGTTGCTGTTGCACATGTTCTGGGTCGTCTCAATTCGTTTCGGTTCGGTTCGACAGCCGGAATGGACGGGAGCACATTATGCAAATGCCATGGGAATGCTTATTCAACTCCATCAATTTACCTGCATAAAACATTGGCAAACTATATGTGGGCTCTTTCCAATTCACTCCTCAAATATAAGTTGCTTTCTATTTTCTACAGAAATGTGTTTTTCCTTATTTTTTGCCATATTTGACGAATAAAATTGCAGTAGCTTTACGCCTATTGACAATACAAATAAAATAGTTCGGGGCTTCCCTCTTTTCACCACAACTTTTCTTTAATTTAACGACGTATGTAGACTCTTTCCCCCTCATATGTTTTTACCTAATAACCTTTACATCTTACATTTTATTATACATTGTTTTTTCCTAATATTTGGTTAACTGTAAGATCTTTAAATGATGGCATACTTAGTTTTTTTATTTTCCTTGCGGTTCCTCGAAAACATGCAAAAATGGGGGTGTATGTTTACTTTTTTCCGTAACTATAATTATTTTCGTTTACTTGCAAATCTTGTTTCGTCTCGTTTTTGATACTTTTTTAATTTTTTAACAATTTACAATTTTTTTAGCTACCCAATCAGATTTTGTTTTACAGTCGTTCATGAAATGTAAAGGGTATATTGGGTTGTGTGTAATGTGATCGTGATAGTGTTAAGATTTAAGCTGTCTAAAATATTAAGATTTATTGATGATTATAATATATACAAACAGATTTCTCAGTTTTAAAGTTTTAACATTTTTTCAAACACTTTTCTAAAGAACTCCTCTAAAGATCGCACTAACTTTTTTTCATGTGCTCACTAGGGATCTATATATATATTTTATATAGATGCATATATTTTTGAGTGCGGATAGACCGCTTAAATCCATATTGCTCTCAGTTTTAAATGTAAAGTCATTAAGAGATCGGATGACCTCCTTTAAAGGTGTTGTATTAAATTGTGAGCGAGTATTGCAACTTCCTTACCTACTTTTAATTGAACTCTTTCTTTATAAGTAGTTGCCATTTAGTTGAAAGAGAATCAGCAACAACCACAAAAAAAAAGTTTCAGCGCATGTCACAAACATAACTCTTCATCGCTGAATGGCAGCAGTCAAATGGATTACATAATGCCACGCTTTGTCACACTTGGTCGCTTATGGGATTTGGGGCCGTAACCAAAACCACAAAGAGACCACTCCACGCAAGTACCATCCCGAGCCCGGTCCAAGTCCCAGCCCCAGTCCCAGTCCCAGTCCAAGTCACAGTTGCAGTCACAATGCTGTTGCGGATCGCATTACAAAATCGGCGCCGCAACAATGCAAAATCAGGTCAATACGGTATTTGAGGGTGTGCTACACACACACACACACACACACACACACACACACACACACACACACACACACACACACACACAAGCAGCACACTTTCAAGTATCGGAGACAATTGGAGCGGTTGATGATGCATTGACAGATGCGGAAACGTTATTGGGGAGCAGTTAAAATTAGAGACGAGCAGACAATTGACTTTAAATAAAATAAAATATATAGATTCAATTAAATGCGCGCACAGTTGCCATCTAATTTATAGACAATCCGAAATAACCCAAAAAGCTTCCCATAAGCTCATAAATTACAGCTGGCGTGAATTTAGACGCAGATACACATTTGATAACACTGGAGGGGGAGGGGCACCATTTAAAAATCAATTTCAGGGCATTTACTTTGAGGCTTTGGGGCTGAGCATCTATTTTGGGCGCTTGCCTTTAGAACAATCGCTGGCTACTCACCATTTCGCGTGGTGCTGGCCAAGGAGTTGGCGCTGCCTGTGCTGATGTTGCTCCCAGCATCGCTGTTCGTCTCAGCAATTGTTGTTGCTGCCAGTTTCTGTTCATCATCGAGGACAACGACGGGCACGGCTGTCACCAGTTTATAGTCCGGCATATGTCCTGAAAGTGTAGCAATTAGCAAGTTAACTAAAAATTCACTTGATCCAAAAATGGGTACGTTCCCCTGTACTCGAAAGAGCAACAACATTTCCATTGATAATGAAAGCAATGAAAGCAACACACAAAGATAAGCCCCAAAAATATTGAAGAACAAGCCAATCTAAAGCCTGTATACCCTTACAATAGAAATATTTATTTAAATAAACAAACAAACAAAACAAGATTTTTTGCAGACTTCGCTTAGATTGGTTTATGTTCTGAGATAATTAATAGATATCATCAGTCATAATTAATGAACATTTATTTCTTCAATTTTCTATAATTTCTAGCTATATAAGAAAATCAAAAATATTAATACAAAAACTGCATATGCATATATTTTCAGAAAAACTAAATTCTCGGGATTTATTATTATTATTTTTTTTTAAACAAGAATATATAATTTCTTATCAGAAATGTTTTTAAAGAAAAATAGTTTTAATTTAGCTCTAAATGAAAACTGGTTGAAAACATAATAAGCAAATTTTAAAGTTCGGATAGACGGATAGACAGACAAACAGATAGGACTAGAATAATGCCTCCTTCTTCCCGTCTGTCACATACATTTGCACAAAACCATAATACCCATTTTTTCTCACCCATTTGCGATGAATATAAAAATTAAATAATAATAAGGAAGCATTTAAACTGCACGCTCGTGGCGCTTTATAAATATGGGTAAGATGGGGAACTTGCGGCCAGTTTGCGGACACATTTAAACGAAGATGGTTGGGCGGTTGGGTGCGTGGATCGTTGGGTTGTCCTGGTTGGCGTTGCTGCTGCCCAAAAGGCAGGCGAGCTTCACCTTTCATCTGCCCGAAATGGTTTTGCAGCAGTTGAACGGCTCCAGTGGCCAGTTCGAAGCGTGGACCCGGCAACTGAGCGAGCACCTCAGCCTGGAGCAGCAGCAGCGTCTGGCTTGGAATGTCCTCTTCCTGGAGACGCCCAAAAGTACGCAACAGTTAAGGCAACTCCAGGAGCAGCTCAGCCCTATCAGAGGTGCCAATAATCCGCTCAAGCTGTGGCTCTGGATTCGATTTTATTGGCAGCTGCGACGCTCGCATCTGCTGAGCAGCAACCAAATGTTATTGCCGCAGTTTGCGCTAACGCTGCTCCAGCTGAAAGCGGATCCGCAGTGGGCAAGTGCCCAGGTGCAGAACATGTTGCAGAGCCTGCCCCGTTACTTGGGCGTCTTGGTGAGGAGTCAATGGTTATGCTTGAAGCATGCCAGGGATCAAGTCTACGTTTTGCCGGCCGGAGCATTGGAGCTGGGTGCCAACAGCAACTGCAGCATGTGGCATGTGAAGGTGGTGGAGGCGTTCCAGGACTGGCTACGCCTGGAAAATGCGTGCGAGACGCAAGCAACATGGTTCGTCAACATGTTGCAACTTGCGGACAGGGGTGCCTACATGTTGCACAGTGCGCCCAGCGATAATGCGAGCACTTTCTGCATTCGAAATGGAGCGGGATATCTAGCGGAGGTTCCCTCCGAAGCTCAGGAGGAGTCAAATAAAAGAAGATTGGAAAAGGATTGCCATTGGCAGCTCAACGATTGCACTCAATTGCCAACGATACTGAGAAAGTATCTGGGAGAGTAGATTTAATGACTGAACGGAGGTTGAATATGTATAATATATATTTATAATTATTTATGTTGATATATGAACAAATTTATTTAAAATTGTATTCAATTCAAAAATCCTAAGTACAAGACTCAAATGGAAAAGGAAATCATTTCGGAATACCTAAAAATCCAAATTATTTTAGTAGATTTTTTTTTTTATTGAATAATAATATTAATAATAATAATAATACAATAATATGACATATAAATTCTTCTAACCACTTCTATTAAAATTGTTGCAATGATTTTTCAAGTATATCTCGAGACCTGTCCCGTTCCCCGCAAATCGGATATTTAAGGATAAAGTCTTGAACTCCTGACTGGCTTATATTATAATTTTGTTAGTCATATTCAACTTACCATTCGAAGCAAGTGAGATGCTCTTGCTGTTGAATCCTCCTGCTCCGTTAACATTTGACTTCTCGTACAGGCAGCTATTGGAGGCGGAGGCGGAGGCGGCGGTGGCAGCGGGGTGGAGACGCTGTGCCACATATTGCTGATAGTGCTGTTGCTGATGTTGCTGTTGGGCACTGACTCTGTTGCTGTTGCTGGCGTAGCTTAGCAGAAAGTTTGTGGCGCTGGCATTGTTGACATTGTTGCCCAGTTTATTGGGCACATAAATGCTTGGTTGTTGCTGATGCTGTTGCTGCTGCTGCTGTTGCAGTTGCTGCTGCTGCTGTTGCTGTTGCCTGTGCAATGTGCTGGCCTCCTGCAAGGAGAGCATCGATAGCGCTGACGGCGTCTGGCGTCCACTTAGCAGACATGTGGGCGTGGCAGCGCGCAACGGCTGCACATTGTTGCCAGTTGCTGTTGCTGCAGTTGCCGCGGCTGCAGTTGCCGCGGCTGCTGTTGCTGTTGCTGTCGCGGCGCCATTGCTTGCCAGGGTGGTGCAGCTCAGTATCATGACGGGCGAATTGTCGTGCAAATCAGGCAAGGATGAGGATATGGCTACGCTGCTGGCAATACTTTTGCTGAATCTGTTGCTGCATGTTGCCAAAACTTTAGCTTTGTTGCTGCTGCTGCTGTTGCTGCTGCTGTGTTGCTTGCTGCTGCTGTTGTTATTGCTCGAATTCTGCTGCTGCTGCTGAGCTGCGCTTAATGTGCTGTATGTGTCCGTAGATTTGCGCGATTTAAAGAGACGCATACTATGGGATATTTCTCTTGTTGTTGTTGTTTTCTGGAATTGTAGGAGTGCCGCATTAGTTTTTGTTGTTGTTGTTGTTGTTGTTGTTTATATCGAATGTAAATAAATAAGTTTAGGCCTAAAAACCCCATTTGAATGCAATTTCTATAGCCAATCCAGTTTCTCACATCGCTTTTCTGCTTTGCGTTCAACGGAGCGTATAATTAACATAAATTACAGCGCGCAGGCGCGTCGATTTTTCAGCGGGAATCGCCAAAGAGCTTGGCGATATACAAAAAAGTGTTGATGCTCTCCAAAATTGGAATTGCTGCCAGCAACAATCGCCAATGCAAAGCGTTCAAAATTGTTGGCTACTTGTTGCTGTTTTTTTAGTATTTCTGCCGTCAAGTCAAGTGAAATGGGACTAGCTAGGGGGCCAGACTTAAAAAATGCGGAAATCGTGGAAATCCATTTCGATTTTGAAGTCATAGAAAACAATTGATGGCAAAAATTATTTGGCTTTATTTTAAAAAATGCTAGGGGAGATCTTTTTAAAATTTAAATAACAGTTGAAAATCACTGAAATAATTTTATTATATTTTTAATTAAAAAATATATATTTAAATTATGATGCCAGCTAAGCTTTTTTACTTTACCTTACTAAAAAGATCAGAGAATTTTATAAAAAGTATAAGTATCGAATTCATAAATAATCAGAGAATGTAAAAAACAATATGTACATTTTATAAATTTATTATTTTATGTAGCACTATCTAGAAAGAGATCTATATTGACAGTGATGATTGCGGCGCTGTATGCAAATCTATTGACCTGATACTGAAAGGGCTTATCAATCTTATCGGAGAAAGTATACTCATATATGAGTTCTGGAAGCGGCGCGCTGAGCACTTATCAGTTCAATAAACACATAAAAGGTGATTATCGGAATGTAATACAAAACAAAAAAAAAAGTAAATAAATAGAAACATTTGTGCACACAATGTTGTTTATTTTGTATATGCCACTCGCTTATATAATGTTATTTGTGCTGTTGCCATAAATATTCGCACTTGACTTCAGCTGTTGGCTGGCGTGCTCGTTAAATCAAGGAGAGGCATTAACTGAAGGTCGGACAACAGCTGCCACATGTGGGTGGGAGGGGCAATGAACCAGGCAACAGTTAACTGCTTGCAGCTGCAACTGATAACAGATAACACGCCATGGAAAACAGAAAGCAACAGCCACTGGATGGCTAGTTAACACAACTGCCTTTTACTTTTACTTGGCAAAAATAGTCAATGCTAATTGAGGTCTTAGCCAACCAACCAGCCACCATCATCTGAGCGGCCCAGTTGACGTGGCCTCCATGCGCCTAATTGATGTGACATTTGCGTGTGCATCTATGGACGCATTTACTTAGATACGATTGGATTGCACCTTGGACAAAGTCCAATATTTAATGATCAAAATTGTGTCGATGCAAAATTCAATATTTACAAAAAAAAAAAAAAAATAATATAAATCTTTTAAAATTTAATGTAATTTTGATGCATGATTTATTCCCTCTGGGATCTTTTTTTTTTTTTTTGGGCACAATTGAGAGCTTCTGCTTCATAGCTTAAAATAGGTATAATAACATTGTAAACATAAATGGACATATATTCGCGTCCTTTGTTTGAACACAGATTATTAATATTTTTTAAGAGCTAAATATAATACATTTGATAATATGAACCTTGCAAATATTTTTTGTTAATTTTTTTGAATTTTTTTAAATGTACAGTATTTTTGTCATTCTGTAAATGCTGCCGTTTAAATTTACAAGTTTTTTACAAGTTAAAATAGATTTTAACGTTAGCCTTTTATTAGCCTTTTTTTATATCCGTTAAATTGAAGAAATCGTTTTTTCATTCGCTTCCATTTTATAACGCAATTTGAAATTGCTGCTTTCAAATAAAAATTGCATTAGTAAAGCTTTCTGTATTTCTAGTCAATTCGAATAGTAAAAGTTAACCTCTTACTATTCTATTGCTGCTTTTCCCACTGTGCGCCACTTAGTCAAACCAAATGACGTCCCATGGCGCTTTGACTGTTCCTCTGTCGTTTTCCTCTCCTATTCAGAGTTGGAGCAGCGCCAGAGCCTGGGCTACTGTGCAGTAATAATTTTGCTAATTTTATCAGACGTCTGAAGTCGGGGCTGCCTGATTTTTATGGACGCTTTTAAGCAGGGCTTAGGAGGAGGCGCTCTTGCGCCTGGACAATATGTCGTCGTAATGTGAATTAAATTGGCCTTAGAATCATTGTCGTAAATTTCATGTGTGCGTTTTGAAGACCTCTAATTAATGGAGTAAAAGTAAAATTTTAATGGCTCCTTAGGCTGCGATCTGCATCATAGAACCATCCCATGATCACATGATCCCAGTTGCACTCATCGTCGCTGTCGCTGTTGTTGTTGTTGTAGTTCGGAGTCGCTGCAATGACCGTCTTTATGGGCGAAACCAGTTTCAAGGACGCGCCGTTGGCGCAGTTCCAAGAACTTACTTGGCTTATTACCGAACCGAAAGACGGGTCAGGCAAGTCAGTGAAAAAATAAAAAGAAAAACAAAATAAATAAAAAACGTGACTCTGATTCTCCGACTGCTGCGCTGCCGACAGCTTTACTATTTTTATACACTGCTCCCAAATTAAAACAGTATATTCGCTTCTTTATAACCCAGACGAGCATCTGATAGAGTTAGAATTTATATCTTAGGATTACAATCTTAGAGTTACCAACTACATAATCAAGAAGTCTCTTTACGCTGTTTTCATCTATTATTATTATTATTATGAATAGAGGATTGCACGGTTGGATGCATACCAAATTACAATTATCGATATGTTCCCAAAATAACTATAATAATTAGAAACTTTTTCGACTGTTTAAGCTCTTATTAAATCTGAACGGGTATTGCACAGTCGGTTACCCTCGACTGAAGCATTTTTACTTGTTTTCACTTAAGCTTATTTTAATTTGCCTGCTCGCAAATAAAATAAATAAAAAATGTGTTTTACTTTTATTATATTAATTAACTGATTTCTTTGTACATATCTGTTGAATCGCAGCTTGTGGCTTTTGGCTCCTGGCAACAAATCAGAGCCGGCTGCATAGTTGTAAAATTCCTGTAAACAAGCCGTGCCCGCCACACAGCTGTGGCATGTGGCAAGTTGTGCCCCGATACCCCCCGATACTCCACTCCGCTCACTCTGAAGTTGGCTCGCATACTTCAACGCATACAAACAAACAAATATCAGCCAGATAACAATTGCCCCATCGGATTTGTTCCATGGGTTGTCATTACAGTTGAGGACTGGAGCAAAAGATGGAATTACATGTTATGAATAATAATAACAATATATAGTTGTGATATGCCCATCATTAGCACACTTGAAAAAGTAAAAAAAATAAACATTTTCGATAAAACATAATTTTATGAAAATTAAAAAAAATTATACAAATTAAATATTATATATTATTCATATGTCATAAACTTTTGATACCACCATAAAACATAATTTATGAAAATAAAAAAAATTTTACAAATTATATATTATATATTATTCATATGTCATAAACTTTTGATACCACCATCGAACCTTCCATCCCACCATCATCAGCATTAAAGGCATCCAGCAGAGTTAGCCTTTTGTTGCCACAACTTTTGAGTTATTTTTTCTGCGCATGCCTTATTTTCTTTATATTGCCTATCTGTTATATATATACGTGTGTGTACTTGTGTGTACTTCTGGCAAGTCCGCATTCTTTTAAAGGTTGCCAACTTGGCCAGAGTCGCCGGGCAAGTAGCTTGCAGACCAGTTCGATTTGGACCGAAACCAAAACCAAAATTGAAACCCAAAAAACATTTGACTAGCCGCTTTATTATCGGTGCATTGCAAAGGTCCAGTTTTCATTTTCGTTTTGCGCCCACATTTCTGTTGTTGCTGCTGCTGTTGTTGCTGTTGCTGTTGTTGTTGCTCTTGTTGTCGGCGCGTTCTGACAGACCGAAATTGTTTTGGCTTTTATGAGGCGCTACCAAAATGAACATCGAACGTAGTTCTAATTGCAGTAACAGACCAATTCAGAAATCGTTCCACGCTTCTAAGCATTTATTTCATGTTGTTGCCGCGAGTTGCAACTAGATCGCTTGAAAAGCTGAAAAGCTGCCGACCTTCACCTGTACAGCTGCCACCTGTTTGCCCAGTCTGCGAGAGCAGCGGGAATTTAGGCATTCCTCGCAAAGCAGCTAATTAAGCATATCAACATAATTATGTTGCCGGTTCGCTGATGAGTCATCGAGCAGGTTGCTGGCGTTATTGTTGCCGCTTGCTGTTGCTGGCTGGTGTTGCTGGAATGCCGGCAAAGCCGCATCGTGTTCTATAAATAGTTAACCTAATCAAAATGCAGGCGTGTAAGCAAAGCATTTGCAATTTGCATAGTTCTGTTGCTGTTGCATTTGTAGTTGCTGTTGTTGTTGCTGTTGCTGCTGTCGTTGCCACGACTGCAGCTGGCAATTAACTTTAGCATGCGCAGACATTGGTCTAAATGTCAAGGTAAATTATGATGCATTCAGCTATTACCTCTAATAGTCAAAAATGCACTTGCACGTGTGCAACTATTTTTAGTTGTTAGTTGCTGCTGCTGATGCTGCTGCCAATGACAGTTTATAAACTTGTTGCTGCCGCTGCTGTTCCTCCTCCCGCCTTTGTACACGCTTGATGTATGTCTCTGGCAGCGCCCTTTTCTACGCTAATTAACCAGATGCTTCGACTCCGGCTGGCAATCTCGCCAGGATCGAGACCGGGACCGGGACCGGGACCGGGACCGGGACCGGGACCAGGACCACGCGAAGGCCCCATCTAAACTGCGAACAGCCGGTAGCATTTGCAACATTTAATCATTGCATTGCTGCAAAAATCGTATCATTAGCGTTTTTACGATTACGCGCTTTATCAAAATAGCAGCGACAACAACAGCAACAACAACAGCAACAACAGCAACAGCAGCAAGTGCATCTACAGCAGCATCAGATGGCAGTTAGTTTTAGTTGCCTGCTTGGCTATCGAGACTTGTCGGCTCTTGAAAGCTCTACCGTGGTTAAAGAGAGAAGTAATCTGAAAATCATTGTATTAAATTTGAAAAAAAATTATTACTTAATAATTAATAAAATACTTGATAATTAATTGCTTGTAGTTTCTTTGTTATTTATTTGTTCTCAAAAATGTTCAGTTTTAACCACTGTGCCGCACTTGATTAAATATATTGTGTCTTTTCTAGACAAAATTGCCGCAGTGCAGACACCAACCAACACACACACACACAATTTGCTAAAACTGAGAGGAGGCTGAACAAAAATTATAATCAGTGCTATCAGTGAGCAAGTGCAGGCTGCTGCCTCTATCGCCGACGCAGCTGTTGCTGCTGCTGCTGCTGTTGCTGCTGCTGCTGCTACTGTCTATATAAACGACAACATTGTCGTTGCTGCCGCACGTACATGTAATTTTTTTAATTGCATACAACAATTTAGAAATTGATGCAGCAGCTATGCAATTTTGTTGTAGGCAGATGGAAAAAGCCACGTCAATAGCAGCTAAAAAATGTCTGAGCCAAGTTGACAGTTATATTTGATGGCTGCCCAAAGCACACCTACAACACGATCGAACGATTGCTGTTGCATAAACTGTTTGGCTAACTGTTTAGCTGAGTCGGTGAGCAACTGTTGTCGGTAAGCTTATACTTTCACTGCTGTTGCTGCTACAGCTGCTGCCTAATGCCTGGCGCCACATGTCGCTTGCGTTCAAGGATGTGATATCCTGTGCCCGTAACTCAATACCAACAACCTGTGAGGCAACAACAACAACTAGGGGCTGTTGTTGCTGTTGCTGTTGATGTCGCTGATGCTTCACTTAATCAGGTGTTGCGTCTGATCCGCAACGACAATTACACACAAGAGCTGCTGCTGATGTTGCTGTTGTTGCCGCTTGTAGCAATTATGCCGTGAACTTGTTCTGACTGCGCACAACTGCAACACGCTCTGAAATGACAATTTCATTTCAAGTTAGTGCGGCTCAGTCTCTCCGGTTGTTCAACTCCAGCTACAACAACAACAACAACAATAGCAACAACAACAACAACTTTAAATGCAACCATAGTCTCATGACTTGTCATTAGTTAATGTTCAGTTCAACTGCCCCGACTCGGAGTCTGGTAATCGGTGAGCTTAGAACCTCAATTACATGCACACAACTTTAGTTTTGGGGTGAGCAATCACTGATCACTGATCACTGATCACAGATCGTTGATCGTTGATAGTAACTGGTTGTTGCTGGCTGTTGTTGCCTTTCGCATTTACGGTCATGTCCAGTTGAAAGTCGTAATTATGCTATGGAAAGCGACAGATCTGCAGCAAACATGGCCGCAGCAGCAACAGCATTCAGGTGTGAATCAATTTTGTTCGCAATCAGGTGTGAAATGTCAATATAACAAACTTTTTCGAAAATATAATGTAATACAATCATGCTTATATAAATCTTCTATTGCTTTTTTTTTTGCACTCTCACTTCTTGCCAACATTCAAAAAGCCAAATTTTTAGCAGGCTTCTAAGATCTGTCGCCTTTTAGCCAAGTTTTGGGCTTACAGCCTTCAATTTTGTCACAGTTCGTCCGCTTACTTTGACACCTCAATGATTTTGTGTGTCAACAACAACAACAACAACAACAACACATTTCTCGACACTAAAACCATAAATACGAACATTAAAAGACTCTATTTCAACACAGTATTTATGACGGCGGGGAAGAGGGTAGGGGGGGGGGGGGCAGCTGTGGCAATTTCAAAAGTTGGCACTTTTCACTTTTTGCCGTTTGCTGCTGTCAGCAATTTGAAATCTTCACTTGGGAAACTGGAACTTGTGACAACTGAGAAGCTTGTCAGCTGCTGTCATTGCTGGTGTTGTTTACTAATTGCTGCCACTGTCGATGCGCTTCAACGTGTCTGTTAGTATACCAAACTTATGATGTGATTCTCATAATGTATGGAATGCATACTTAATAAATATTATCGATTCATAATGTTATCGATGTTGCCAAACTAACAGTAACCAAAGGCAGGTAAAAAAACCACAAAAAACAACAACAACAACATCAAGACGCACACGTGCGTCATTCTGCGTTCATTGCTCGTTTGCTTAGCACTCGAGGCGAAATCAATTTCCTTGGAAAATTGCTGGCCCAGGCCAAAGTCGCCCCAAAGTCGCCCCAAGAAGCGTTTCATCAACTTTTATCGATGAAGACCCATTTGGTTGATAACTCCATTTGTGGCAAATGTTGAGCACGCGCGTTTTGTAGTTATTGTTGTTGTTGTTGCTGTTGTTGTTAGTGATTCTACTACTGCATTATTGCTGTTGTGTGCAGTTGTTGTTGCCGTTAGTAAATTTCGCGCGAAAAACGCCAATGATGCTGGCCTTTCATTGTTTTTGTTTCAGTTGTTGCTGTTGCAGTTGCTTCTGCCATCGTAAAAGGCAAACGCACGTGTTGCTATGCACGCTATGAGGATGTTGCTGCCGTAACAGTTGCTGTTGCTGCGCTACTGTCACTGACCAGTTGGCTGGCCCGGCTGCTTTGACCGTTTAGGCCAAACTTGGTAAATTGTTTTGTTGAGCTCTGAACGTTTTTGTCCGCTGAGGCCTTTCTTTTCTTGGTGTCTGTTGCTGCTGCTGCTGCTGCTGCTGCTTATGGGCCGGCGAGTAAGAGTTGCATACTAATGCGTGTGGCATTGTTTATTTAATTTTTTTTTTTTTTTTAATTTTTCAGCAATTTTAATTACTACATGCCTGGGCATTGTGAAGCACGTTGAGAAATTAGCATTGATTTGGAACAATTTACATATCAAAGCCGGCAGCAACAACAACAACAGCAGCAAACTTCCTGCCATATCAATTGCAACAACGAAAGCAACAGCAACAACAACAGTCGCTTCATCTTTTGCCGGCTGCCAGCAGATGTTTTCATGGGTCAACCAATGGCCAGTTCCAAGAGTCTAACCAACAACAAGCTGCCATTTACAGAGCGTTGCGCCCATTGTGATGGGCTGTTGCTGCATTTGCTGAAGTTGATGCAGTGCCTGGCGGAGTCCATTGGCCCCATGCTGTTTACTTGCACCACTTTTTGCTGGTACTGCAACATTACGTGTTGCCGATGATGTTGCTGTTGCAGTTGATGTTGCTGATGCTGTTGCTGTTGATGCTGATGCTGCTGCATCTGCTGTGCGAGTGCTCATTGCACTGGCAGCCTTTTCAGTGGGTATTAAAATTACTTGGCATGTAATTAGTTTGCTTTTTGTACCCTTTGCCAAGATCTCTCGCTGCGTGTGGCCCCAAAACGTTTGAGGGCTTGTATAATCTGTGGCTGCGACATGTTGCTGTTGCTGTTGCTCTTGCTGTTGCTGTTGTCCGCAGGCAGGAGGTGTTATTTTTATGGCTTTATAATGTGACTCAGTTTTTTGTTGTTGACGATGTTCACGATGCTGGCTGGCGTTGTTTATCACTCCTTTACGTGGCATGTCAATCACTAGATCACAAAATTAAACGAAGCCAACGAAATTCTGATGAACCCAAGCAGCAGAGACAAGAGAAATGTGCAAAAACAAAGAAGAGATTTTTAAACCAAATAGAATGTAAGTTTTGGATTATTAAAATGTTGTATGCATCCTTAAAATACTTTTTCTTTTGCTGCACTTAATTACTTCTACAGAACTTTTATATTTGTGCCACAGCTTCTTTTTGCATTTCTCTTCTTTTTTCTGGCCTGTCAAACATACTCTTCTTCTTTTTATACACACATACACACACACTCTGTTTCTTGCTTCCGTTTGTGCCACTTTTCACACACATTTAAATTCTCAATTTAAGACAGAAATTATTGTTATTATTTCGGACTTGCTGCAGTGGATTGGTGTTACACATATTTTTGATGCCTTAACCAATTGTACACCTGTTGTTGCACATTATCCATTTTGTTGCAAAAAATATTGTGCGAGTGTGAGCACATAAAGTCCTATGATTTTCTAAAATATTAAATTTACTACGAATAGGAATTAAAGGCATTATCGATTTAGCTTGTAAGAAAATTAGATTCTGAGATATCCATTTATTTTTAAACAACTTTTATGTGTTGTTTTAATTAAGCGTCCTTTAGACCTCTGGGTACAGCATATTTTCTACTCAATTCTCTCGACTATTCTATTAACAGAGTTTTTGTTTTCTTGAATTGTTTGATAATGGCTAAAAAGGGGCTTTGGTTAAACGTAAGTAACACACAGAAAGCAATAAAGTAATTCGATATAGCCCTGTCCGTCTGTCTGTCCATATGAATGTCTGGATAAACGCGACAATCTGTTTGCACATGTGTGTAGAAAATTATGTTCGTCTTGGAGCTGTGCACAGTGTATTGCCGAGTCGGCAGTCCCTTTTATTCTAGTCTAGAAAATTATCTAGTTCGAGTTGGGCATTGTTAATCGCTCAGCTTGCCCGATAATTGTTTTAATTGTGATTGGAATTTGTTGGCACCTACATGTTAATGAATAAATGCAGCTGCATTGTTGCTGCTGCCAAATGCGTGACCATTTATGTGTGTTGATAATTTTCTGGACAAATATGCTACGATTTTTATGATCAAGTTCGCTGCCTAAGTCTTTCGTTTTGGACTGTTCAAAGTTTGGCCCTTATTTGAAGCGCTCAATGCCAAAAAGTGATCGTTTTGTCAACCTCTTCTCAGCTCTATTTGGGTCATCATCAGTTTTATTCCCCTCCTATGACGCGCCCAAAAATAATGCAGCGGGGGCAGACTTGAGACTGGAGGCTGCATCATAAACACGCAACAAATGTTGTTCATGAACAACAACAAGATCTGTGTTTGCTTTGGCATTGCACGTGAGCGTTGAACAATGAGCCCAACATTTATTATAATTTTCGGCACAATACAGCCAAGAGCTGAAACAAAAGTCTTACATAAAGTCCGCGCACTCAAGTGTTTTAATGTGTTTCAGTGTGCCCATAAAAATATAAAAAAAACCGTTCATAAAAGTGCTCTAGTCGGGATTGCCCGACTGGGAAATACCGCAGATGCAAACAGAAAACTGAATAACTGCGCACTTTATTGTTCGATCTTAATAAAACTTTAAGAGTTTAATAATGAAATTTTATGTGCACAAGCCAGAGCATAAAGCTGTACCTTTAAAACTAGGATTACTTCAGATTAAGGCGAAAGCGTCTTAATACGTATTTGATTTTTCTGATCAATTCAATGGGTACAGGGCATAAGAAATGATTTTGGTTCATCCAGCCCACGCGTGGCTGGCAAATGTTTTCGCTTGCGCGCCCAAAAAATGCGTTGTTAATGAGCAGCTCCATCTGAAGTAAATGTCTAACATGTCGGTCTGTAAGGCAGTATGTTAGTCTGTCTGGTTGTCTGGCTGTGCTTTTCATGCGTTATCTGACCTTCAAAACGCGCAGAGAGATCAAATTTTTTGTCTTGTCTGGGTTGCTGCATGGAACACGCCCAAAAAGGTGGCTCCAAAAAGTAGCTACTATTTCGCAGTAGCTGCAGGTTTGAGTTCCTCACGACAGACGTGCAATCCATCAAAGTTGTTTAGGTTGTTGTTGTTGTTGGTATGGCCCAAAGGCAACAGCAACAGCAACAGCAACAGCAGTAGCAGCAATAGCAACAACAACAACAGCAAAAAAAAACAGCATAATACATACGAGTAATAATATTTGTGCAAAGTGTTAGGCCAACAAAACAGACACTGGCGGCAACACAGTAGCAGCAGCAGCATCAGCAGCAGTAACACAAAAAAAGAGGAGCAACAAGAACAACGAGCAAATACTTAAACAGCTACAACAACAACAACAACTGGACAGGATCAGCAGTCAGCAGGCAGAGGAAGCTTAGCTGCCATAGACGACAACGTTTTGTTTTAATTTTCTGAACGCCGCCGCCACAGTCCAGATTGTTGCTGTTGTTGTTGCTGCTGCTGGGTTTCCTGTTTAGATAGTTTTTGTGATTTTATGTGATATACTTTCATGTTCAGGCCGTGCTGGAGAGTTAGCTGGCAACCACTTTGATGTACGTACACTTTGAAATGTTGTTGATGAGTACGCGAGATTTTTAAAGATTGCTGCAGCAAACGCTGCTGCGAGACGGCCGCTTACATAATAAATTTAAATGCACGCCTGCCTGGACACTTGAATGGGCGTCTGGACGCGGACAGACCCCACCTAGCTAACCTGGCTGTTTGTCGACTAAACGACCGAATACCGCGCTGGCCTGCATCACGTCTCGCGTCAGCAGGTTAAATGCACAGTGGCAGCAAAGCAACAATTTTTGAATAGAATATTGAACATTTAAAACATTTTCGGGCAATAAAAAATATATATTTAAAATCAAGTAAATCTACTGAGTTAAAGCTTCAGTATCACTTCTAAATAAGAGCAAAGTTTTGTGGCTAAATCTCAAATCAGCTAGGAAATCTGTAAGAGCCTTTAAACGTTGAAATAACAAAAAACAAATAAATAATGATTTCATAAATGATAATCAACCCAAGTAAGTTTAAGTTTTTGTTCATCATTTCAACTTGATGCATCCACTGTGCTCGCTTGGTCTTGTTGCTGTTGCTGTTGCGTTTGCTTTTGCAGTTGGAAGTGCGGCTAGATAGTTTGTGTTAAGCTGACACTTGGCTAGCGACTAAGAGATATTCATTAAAATTGCCATGAGCAATTGCATAACTTATGCGTAACAGCAGCAACAACTGGACAAAAGACTAAACGTGGTAATATCAGTATAAGAATCCGAATTTACTTGGTTAAACTTTAGAATTAAATCAATTAAGAGAGGCAGACGAGAGTCGGCCTAGTTTCGGGGCTGGACTTTGGTAACGCCCAAAATACCAAGTCACGGCCGCCAACGGCAATTATAGAGCATAAAACATCGATAATCATAATAATTAAGGATGACTGGTCAGAATGTGCAGCAAGCACACAGAAGCTAGGCAAGGTTGACAACAGAAACTGGAGGCAACAGTAGCCGCCGATTACAGAGCTTAGAATCGATGCGGCAACTGGCTGGCCAACGATGATGCATCAAATTGAGAGAATTGTCGGTAGAAGCATAATAATAACTAAACACCGTGCTGCACATAAATTGTTAATTAAGGCCCTTTTCGGTTTTGAAACGTGAACGTGGCTGCTACAAAGAGAATTCCTGAGACTCGATGATTTGTGTATTTGTGAGCCGCATTTAGAAAGTGCTTCGAAATGAATTTGAAATGTGTGTCTGAAGCCAACTAGAACATTTCCAAATGATCAATAATACCAGCTGCTTACACAATCACGAACACGACGATCAAAATGAGACGCCTACTAAAAGCTTTGACCATTGATCTATAAATTCTGCTCGGACAGCCTTTCGAAACAGACCAGGGATTTGCATTTTTCAATAGCGCTGCGGGCCACGCACTAAACAAATTAATAATAAACGTTAAAAACACAAATTATTTATGAATTTCAGAGTTTGTGTTGTTTATTTTTGGTGCTTTTGTTGCACAGCTTGGGGGCCATTGTTCGGTTTCGCAATTAATGTCAAAACTACTGTTAAAATGCTCCATCTATTGAACAAAAAAAGCTGTTGGAGCAACCAGCAACAATTGGCAATTTGCTTTAATTGTGTTGACAATACAAAAAAACTGAAAAGAAAAACACAAACAAACAAAAAATTCGTTGCGCTAAGCGAGAGATAGAAATAAAAGCAGAAAAAGAAAAATATTTGAACAAAGCAAGTGACAGAATGTTTTGTAAACAATTAAAGTTTTAAAGAACTTCAACAAAGCTACTTTTTAGCAAATGGTAGCACTCACAATATAATGATGAACGAGAATGTACTAATAATGATAGTGAGATAAAAGGAAATCTAAACTCGGAAAAAAAACAAAGTCCAAATAAACGCACAAAATTTCTCAAAAATCTTAGAAATTGTTAGAAATGTTGTTTAAGTCTTAAGAACAAATGGGTAAAAATTTTATGAAGAAATTTTCTTTGGCCGTTTATTTGTTGATGGAACAAAGACTGTAGAAAACCTGATGATGCACTATATTCGAATGTTCCCTTCTTAAAAGAAGTTGTTTGAAAGTCAACAAAATTCACTTAATTGACATTGATGTGCATTCAGAGCACATTCACTCGGGAAATGCTGAAAAAAGTTTTTTTTATAGTATTTCGTATATATCTAAAAAAAAAAAAGTAGATGAATGTGTAATTTTAATTGTTAATACTTGTTAATACTTTTTATGCAATATGTATTATATTATAATACAAATTAAATTAATAGACTGGAAAATCCATATTTAAGATATATAAATGCGAGCAAGAATTGCTTCATTTTCATAATAATGTGTACAATGTTTTAATATTATAAAAAATAAATAAATGTGTAAAATTTTTTAAAATTATATAAAACTTTTATTTAATTAACCAACATCTACATTATTTCAAACACTATTTGATTGGAAAAACACCCAAGTCGTGGTTATCAATTTTTACAATTACATTTTCATAGATTTTCACTTTTTGGTTTTCTCAGCAACAATTTCCCTGCTGCTTTTTACGTTCAAAGTGAACGTTATTTCTTTTCTCCGTTGCAGTTTTTTTTTGGTTTTTGTTGTATTTTTTTGTATTATTTGCTGAATTCGTCATTTGTCAACTTTTCTTTTAATAACCAACACGTTCAAGTGCCCAAGCAGCTTGTGCAGTTGAGCAAAACCACAAAGTTAGCTAGAGAAAAGAGAGGGGGTCCAAGCACAGAACAGCTGCTTTAGCACGCTCAAGCATAGAGAAAGAGAGAAAGAGAGAGAGCGAGAGAGAGAAAGAAAGTGGCAAAAAAACTCAAACTAATTGTTTCGAAAGCCATTTTTACTGCCACAATAATCCAAGGCAAAGGTTTGGCAATATGATTTTTTAACAACTGGAGCATGAAATGTTATAACACATTGTCTAACTTTATCGCTTACACGATCACAGCCATAAAACACCAAATACACCAAGTTTAAAGCACATTAAGGCCTCAAAATACGCTGCTTCATTTAAATATTTCCGCCTAAAATCGAATCGCCAATAATTATAGTTTATAGAAAGCTTTTGTTTGATTGACCATCGAATAAAGCGACTAATTATCGTTTTTAGCTTATTTTCCGGCGATGTTTGTGGAACTTGTCCCCAACGCGGAAAGCGGAAATATTTATGAAACTGCACAAAGATTTTGTACAAACATGTCTCATATCTCATCCTTAATGGGATCCGATTGAGTTACACTAATATTAGCATTTCAAATTGAAATCAAATGTCATTTAATTGCTTGATAAACAGCCATAAAGTTGAGTAAATATATATGTGGAACTGTTTATTGTTTAAATTACCCCCTAAGTGGTACCGATTTAAGTTCGATTTGATTTTCAAAGCTGAAGACAAAGTTAAGTTTATTTAGCAATTATAAGATTGATTTAAAAATGATATTCAAACAGATGTTTGAAAAGGTTGCTTTAAACAAATTAGAATAAGCAGCTATTTTAATTAGCTTAGCAACAATTCAGCTCCACAACAAAGCGATTTGCATTATACTAGACGATCATAAATATGGCACCTGCTCAAAAAACAAAATGACAATGGCACATTGAGAGATACGAAACCTATTGTATATATACAAATGTAGGCAAAATCATGTAATCCAAACAAAACCCGTTACACAATTTGCGATGCGAAACAAAATCAGAAGAGCTTAAAAACCGTTTACAGTAACAAAAATCTGTCCCAACTGAACTGGAGAGCATACCTTTGAACCAATATCTGCCGTTGTGTGTCAAATGCGCTTAAAATGCAAACAGAATATTTCACAAAAATAAAAAACAAAAAACAAAATATTTTAAACGCAGAGAATAAAATTAAAAAAGGCATGCAAACCGGTTACAGCATAATAATATCGAGTCGAGAAACCAAGAACCGGTTGGATTTAAGCCTTATAGTATATACAATATACCCACTTGATATTGGCACACTCGCTGGTAGCGCCAAGTTTCCAGACACAGAATCTGAATCGGAATCAGTCTCGACTAGAACACATCTGGATTAGCATGCCAAAGGGCTTGTAACACTTGACAAAACATTATTTAAATTAAAATAGCCAGGCACTCGAGTTTACTGACAGGTCGCGACTGACGAAGCGACAGAGCGACAAACAAATTAATTTCAATTAAACGTTGATTGAAGTTTATTTGAAAATCATAAGCCGCAGCATACGAGATAAAGATCTGAGCGGCTTCTCTGACAGGCGTGAAGTGAGCCAAATTATTTTTATTTTGCCAGCGCTGAAAAAAGGCCAACTTAAATTATGAAACAGCGAAGCGAGCTCAACGCTTTTGGCTACAGAAAACAAAAAATAAAATAAAATCCACTGAAAAGACTCTCGCAAAACGGCACCAAAAATCGCAAAGTTTATTGCCTGTCAGGCCAACTGACGGCTGCCCAATCTTGCAGTCGTTGTCGTTTTTTTTGTATTTTTTTTTTTAACATTTTTTTAATATTTTTGCATGGTAAAGCGTATTGAAAAGTCTTCCGCTTTTCAAAAAATCAACCGCATTGAGGCGGGCAGAGCGGCATCAGGAGTTGCAGTAGATAAGCAATCGGCAGGTTTTGAGTTGCTGCTAATCACAAGGTGCCTGCCCGCCTGTCCATTGATTTATTGGTAAATTTCAAGTTAACACTTTTTCCTAAATTGAGTTATTTATTTCGCTGGCTGCCGGGCTGCCAGCTGCCAGTTGCCGTTGTTGCCGCTGTTGCACTTTTGCTATGATTTCAGCACATAAGGTCGTCACGTAGTTGGCCATAGCCAGGAGGAGCTAACGAGGAACCAGAGAACGGGACGCGGAGCAACCCATCGACAGGTTGACCACAAGAGTCGTGGACTTTTCTTTAGATTTATATTCATAGATTTTGGCAGTTGTGTTAATGAAGTTTCTGATTTATGTGCTGACTTCGGCAAAGGAAGTGCACAAATCTCTAAGTTATTCTTGTTTAATTTGATTTGAATTGAAAAAACACGATTTGAGAATATTGCCCAATCAAGTTTTAATCAAGGCTCGATATTGCTACATAAATGAAAAAAAACTTTTCAGAGTCAACGCGGAAATAAATGCATCGTATTATATCTATATCCATATCAGTTAGAGCCGTCAAACTGCATTTTGTGTCCTATCATTAGGAAAAGTTCTCTTCTTTGCTACCTTAACAGACTCTGTCTCAGGTACCGTGGAACCGTATTCTAAAACTTTGTAAGTTTTTTGTTGATAACTCATTTTTTCCAGTTATTTGGAAGGAATCGTTCATCATTTCTTTCCATAAAAAGACTGTTGTTTAAAAATTATAGAGGTATTTCCAAATTGACTACAATATCTGAAACTTTGAGAGAATTATAACAGCTCAACTACAATTTTTATGCAGCTCTATTTCATCTTCCCAGAATGGATTTTTGGTGATTACTTTAAAAACAAAATACAGACTTATGTTACTTACACTAATTTAAGCAAGGCTTTCGACTCAGTAAACCTTTTCTTGCTGCTTCACAAATATTCCTAAATATTATTAATAATTAATAAATATTATTAACTGGATTGCATAGTATCTGAGAAATAAATCCCAAAAGGTTCTTTTTAGAAATGCTTATTCCGACAGCATCAGGGTGATTTCCGGGGTCACCCTAGGTCCGATTCTATCTACTCTGTTTATAGGTCATTGATCCTTTGGAGCTTTTGACACTCCCATGAAATGGTGCATCACACATACTGGAAGTTGTAATCTCCTACAAACTGATCTTGATATCCTTGAGTCCTGATTATCGAACAAGTAATCTCAAGCAATATATTGTTCGTTCATCTTTCAAATCGTTTCGGTTCTAATAATAATCATAATGTACTTCGTTATAAAAAGTTTTCTGATGCCGCTTTCCTTTTACATTACATCATAAGACAGTAACAAAGAAAAATAGAAAAGCGTTTTACTTACTACCCGGAAAACTGTAGTTTAACTTCACTTGATGGATGCGTGTGTACTGTACATTTGAGTTAGCTTTTCCCATACCAAAACCGTAACCGTTAACCGTAAAGCAGACAAACGGCGTCATTGCCAAGTGCGAAAATCAACGCAAAAAAATAAAAAACAGAAACACACAAATAAAAGAAACAACAAAAGACAAATGAAACTAACATTAAAAGATATGCATCTGTAAGATATTCACACCATGCATAGAAAAAGATGCCGCCACATAACGAAAAATCGACAAAGTTAATTATGTGTATTTAATGTATTAATTAATGTTTTCTATCGATGGACAGGGATAGACGCTAAAACGTGTCGACAGTGAAAGTTATAAAAATTTAACAGCAATCGCAATGAAAGAGAAATACCCGTAACACTTATGAATTAAATCAATGCTTAAATGAGTCTCAAGTGAATAAGCCGCAAACTTGTTGTGCGTGTTGTGCGTACACTCGAATCAGCTTCTGTGTGTGGGCATATATCCATCTATATATTAATAAGTAAACGAATCTTTCCCGCCCGCTAACAGAGATGCGCAGGTGAAATTTAGCGGAATCTGCCAATGAAAGTCGTGGGAAGGTTAAATTGCTCTTACCCTTATATAAACCTATATAAACTTAAAACGAACTGAGCTCAAAAGCTAAACCAACTTATAGCCAACTTTTTCCTATCGGATCTTGTATTATATGCTTATAACCTTAGGCATCATTCTTGGTCTCTGTTCCGTCATTAAAATATATTTGAATATTACCCGGTTCACTAATATATACATATATCACGGCCAGCAACTAATTTAAATTTATGCTTTTTTAATGCAAACTCGCAATATCACATTTGCTTGGGTCATTAAATAAAATACGACAAATATAAAATATTGTGAAAAATTAAATTAGCCAGAATCATAATTCTGTAATATGAAGTTATTATTCATCGGGTTTTACAGCTTGTAAATTATTCTATAATATATTGGCAAGCGATATTTTCTGTTTGCCATAAAACTGTTGCTGAAAACATATATAAACAAGTATGCTTATGAGTTTCTCAAGTTATGAATTTGCAATTTTAATAGCGTCCGCTAAACATTTCCATTCGGGACTTACATAACTTGAGAGCATAGTGCGAATTTCTATTTACGAATGTTTACATTTTAATGACAACTCTTTATGGGCTACTAAACCTGCACTTGATTGGCAATCTTTTTTACAGTTTGTGGGTTTCGCATTTCCCGAGCTGCAAATTTCAATTTTGAAATTTCATACTTTCGCTTTCGAATGACCGACATCCTGCAAAAACAGTCCACAGGTTTTCCGTGACATCTCAAAGATTTCCAATAACAGGGAGTTAAATTAATTTCTCTGTTTTTTTATACTTTAATCTCTAATATATACTTATAGAGAATGGAAACTGGAAGCAGCTAATATAACATTTAAAATATATACATCCATACAATACACAGAATAATATTTTATTTTTCTCATTTTCTTAATAGCGAACAACCAAATTCTTATGTATATTATTATACAAAATACACAGATCAAATATTTTTAAATTTGCATTATTAATTTTTATTTTGATTATATATACATTTGGATGATTATTTGAATTACTGAGTATACAATTGTGACAGGTATATTGTGTATTTCGTATGTATTTTACAGGATAACTACCAGTCGTGCATTCCCGTCAAGAGCATTCTTACTTTTTTGTTTTGTTGTGGCAGGTTGGCAACCAATTAGCGGCCGCCCCGCCAAAATACACAAATAATAAATCTAACACTAATAAAAATAATACAAATATGCAATGGCAGCAATAGAAATAGCAACAACATCAGCAGCAACAGCTCGTTGCATGTTCGCTAATGTTGGTAATGCAACCGGTTGCTGCCCAGCCGAAAAATCAACGAATTCAACGAAATCAACAAAACTGCAAAGACGGCAACGACGACTTTCCATTTTCAAATGCCTTTTGCTGCCTGCGCAGCCTTCAAGCGTCGCGCCGGCAACTGGCCACGGCTGCAACATCGACAACCGCTGCCGCAACAGCAACAACAGCAAACGGCAGCAACATCGACAACACCAGCAACATCGACAACTTTTCATTTCGTTTTTCACGTGGCGCATGCAAAAAAAAAAAAAAAACAGAAAAAACCAAAACAATAAAAACAAAATATAAACAAGTAAGAGTGGTCTAGTCGGGAGTTCCCGATTAAAAGATACCCTGTAATCAGACCAAACATTCTTTAACTTCTTTTAACAAACATACTATAATTTTTACACTGCACAAAAATATGTGGGATATGTGAACGTTTATGAAACTGTCTTGGTTTCAATAATAAATACCATGTTTAACAATTGTTAACGGGTACAGGGTATAAAAAGACGCGACCAAAAACTGCAAGTCCAGCAGCAATTTGTATAGCCAAGTATAGGGGCACAAAACTTGGTCTTTCGGCTCGTAAATCATTTTAAAGAAGAACTTTAAGATTGTTTAGGTTTAGGTTAGAACCCAACGCCTTTGTCTAGCGTTTAAAATAATAAGTATTTAAGTTGCTCAAAAATGAAAACCTAAAACTTGTACAAAAAAAATTAAAATTTTTTCTTCTATTAATTAAATTTTTAATAAGTTTTAAGTGCAGCAATCAATTTAAGTAATGCTAAAAAATTCAATAAATAAATATTTTTTACTTAATGATTATCTACTTGCAATTAAAACAAAAAAAAACACGGTATAAACTCCGTTTTGTTTATACCAATTAGTTTCAAGTTTTTTGAAGCGTATGCGATTTTTTTTTCATATTTCTTAACTTGGCCGTTTTGGCCAACTGAAACTGCTAGCGATGTCTGTGCGCTGTCTACGCAGCTGGAAGTCCCCGTTCCAGTCCCAGTTCCAGTCTCAGTCTCAGTCATAGCCACAGTCACAGCAACATGGCCGAAGAGTCTCGTACCTCTCTCCACTAAGGCATCACAATTGAAGGTTTATTCGCAGCTATGCGGCAAGTGCTGCAATGCTGACAATTTTAAGTTGTTGTTTCTTGCTGTTGTTGTTGTTGCTGTTGTTGTTGCTGTTATTGACCGGTCTTCGCCTTTCACGAGACACCGGGCCATGGTTATTAGTGGGCGCAATATAGCCACAATGTTGTTGTAGATGTTATTGCTGGTAGACTCTCAACTGTCGTCGCTTTTGCTTTCCACAGCCACAGCAATAATTGCTCAATGCCTTTTTTGGGGCTGCCAGCGGAAACGTCGTTGATTGCGACTTGCACTTGCAGCACTCGTAGACTCGTAGACTCTTAGACTCTTTGGACTCTTTGGACTTTTTAGACTCCGTTGCGTGTTGGTAACGCTTTTGAGTTTCGACTGTTTGAGTTGCCATTGCAAGTAAGTAAGCAGTTTAATATAAAATAAACGGAAGCGTTGCACTAGCCAGCAAATAAAGGAAAAGACAACGAATCCAGCAAAACCCATGTTCAATGATGACTCAAGCATAAATATTCCATAGGCGCACATATTGGCGTGGCCAGTTGACCGATGATGGGGGGACGGTCGTTGAATCGGCTGGTTTTGTGCCTGCCTCCTAATTACAAATCAAACGTGAATCGTAAGTGTACTTCCGTTCAGAGACAGAAAAAAAAAGTGGAAATGGAAATGGATGGACTTCACTTAATGCCTTAGACAAGATTATCTAGCTAGTAAAAATTTCAACGGAAGCTGTTCAATTGAAATTACCTTACATTTTATATTATTGAGTTAACAATAAGTTTTTTGGCTATGCCTCATATGGAACAAGTATAAATACCGTATAAATAGCTAAAACTTGAGATTGATTAAAGTTTAAAGATTAAAACAAGTGCTGATAACGACTCAACTTAATATACAAGCTTTAAAAACAATATCGTTTCATATTACATGACTTTTAAGTGTTTGTATATATTGGCCATAAGGCTTTAAACCTACTATCGGGCACTATTCAAATGAATTGAATTGTATTTATAAATTTAATTTATATTTATATTGCATTTTGTATGCATAAGTTAATTTGCTCTCGTTACGTTAAGTTACACCAATCTTACCACTTGAAGATATTTAAGCAAGTGCCTTTAAAAATGATTTTCTAGTGATTTGTCTTGTTCTCGACACGCGTTTTGAACAGGCTAAGATGGCCTGTGGCGTGGTAAATAGTAAACGTTGGAAAAAAATACAAATTGTCAAAATTGACACACACAAAAACTAGCTGGAAGCACCCTTTTGCCTCTCCCCAGTGAACCTTTGAGGGCCATCAACATTAACGTTAACAATAACATTAACAAACTAACCGTTAACATTAACATCAGCAGCAACTGCAAAGAAATTTAAATGCGCTGGCCGAAAGTTAACGCCTTTAAAGTTGTCAACGTCATCAAGCAAAGCTAAGCTGGCTAATGTTGTTTGTTGTTATTGTTAATGTTGTTTAAGTTGTTGTTGTTGTTGTTGCGGCTGTCGCTACTGCTGTCGGCCACATTTTTACCGTTTGTAAACTGTCATATTTCCATCGCGTGTGCTTGTATGCATACACAACATACATGTTTGTGTTGGTGTGTGTGCGCATAGCCGCAGTTAATTTGTTATTATTTTGACATTAATTTGTTGATGATTTTTAAATGGGTTGCGCTCCGGGCTTTGAATAATTTGTTACTGTTATTGGCTGATTTACATTGCCTAAAGGGATTGTATCTGTAGCTTTAAAAATTCGATCCAGTGAATACTCAAATACCAATAAATTTAAACTAAACAGAAAAAAAAATTTACCATTTTGAAGAGTTCATTAAAAAGTAAAATATTTTTAATTTAATAATATAGTTTATTGTAAATTCAAAATGCTATTTAAAATATTAAATATTTTATTCTTACTACTCAAATAACAATAAATTTCAACTATACAATGAGAAAACTTAAAATGTTGAAGAGTTAATTTAAAAGTATAATATTTAATAATATAATTTATTGTAAATTCAAAATTACTATTCAAATACTCAACAATAAATTTAAACTGTACAGTAATTAATTTTACAATTTTGAAGAGTTCGATAAAGAGCATAATATTTTATAATATATTTTATTGTAACTTTAAAATTATATTTAAAATATAAAATATTTCTTAAATTATTTTAAAAATATGCATTTATACTCTTTAGCGTTTTTCTTTTATTTATTTATTATTATTATTTTTTTTTTTAGTTTTTTAGGCGCAAGGCGGCACGACTCTAGCCGTGACAATGCGGCTTCGAGTACGTGAGTTATTCGGGCTATTTCCTGTTCGCTTTGCGGTCCTCGCAGACTGTCATATAATCGCCGTTTTTGGCATTCGGTCTGCATTTAAAACGTAAACAGAAACATTTCTTGTTAATTACGCCACTCACTATCATTAACACATTTCCTTGTCATCATTCTGCTGACCCAATTGCGTGGCAAATACATAAAAGAAGCGACTAACCAAGCGAACCGAAGCTGTTTTTACCGCACATTGAAATTAAACAATTTTTTCTTTATTTTCGTTAAACGGTTGCAGAAAATGTTTTCAACTTACGCGCTATATACGATATTTACGCTATATACGCTGACAGTTGCAATTGCCCAGGGGGGGGGGGGGGTGAGACTAATTTCTGGAGCATGGAGCAAAGCAACTTATTGCAAAAGCAAATTTGCGGCAACGGCCGATGAAAAGTTGCTCAGAAGTAAACCAAAATTAAGCAGAAATTGCAAGTGAAGTGAACCAATTTTTTAAATTATTGGCTAACTTTTCGACTGTGTCAATTCGATATATTGTTATTATTTATTTTACACTTATTAATTTTTTTAAATTTTTTTATATGTACTATTATTGTTTGTATAATAACAAATAATTAATATCATAAATTTAAAATACTTTATTTTTTATTTAAAAAAAAAAATGGATATTCAATAAGAAATACTGTGAAAAAATTAAGCTCAATAAATTTCATAAAATTCGAACCTGAGCTGTCGTTGTCGTTGTAAACGCGATCCGTCGTGGGTTTTGGCCAGTTGAAACTGAAGGCCGTGGAAAATGTAGCTAACAATTTGAGGTTTGCGACACGTGTGTGTGTGTATTTTGTAATGAAGTTCACACGCTTTTTGTAATAACATTAACGTGACCATTTTCCGAGCAACAGCGTTAAAACAACAGCATTGTTGTGGTCAAAACGGTTGCTAATGTGTTTGCGCATCATCAGCGGGCAGTTGTTAAAAAAAAAAAAACAAAAAACCATCAACATAATCATGATTATCTTGAGCAGGCGGCAATTAAAACAAGAGCGAAAGTGAAACATTCGATAGTTAACAAAAACCACAGACTACTTGAAATGCATATTTAAAAGACATTATTTAAAGAAAAAATATTTTAAGCTTTCGCTGAGACAAAGACAAAGAGAAGAACATCAACTTTTGTGTTGCATTTGCAGGAAATTGAATTGAGTCAAAATTGATATTGCGTATTAACTAAAAGCTAACCAAGTACAAATTGTGTGCACTTTTTTGATACTGACAAACAAGAGCTCCTCCCACGTGGGGAAGTTGGCTCCTCCACAGCATTGCTCCGTCCGTCGGATCCAATTATTCTTGGGCCATAAAAAATCATCCAGTGTCATGACTTTAATTACTTTATTACAAGCCCCGACTTAAGTGGACTGCATTCTTTGCAGCCCGCACACTGCTGATAAATGGCAGACAGATTCGGGCTTGGCATGTGGCCCGGCTTTGAGGCCAGGACCTGTGGGCTGGAATCTGAGGCGGCCTTAGCGGTACTTCGACTTAAGAAGCCCCAAAAATTAACCAAAGACAAATCGCTTACGCCTCCAGGGCGGCAACATGAGCAACATAACAATTTAATGTAACAATATATACATACATACATACATATATGTAATGTAAATTAATTTTTATACAGTGGGTCAATACTGAAGGAAAATAAAAATGCAATAGATCATACAAATTATTAAGGATATTTTTGTATGTATAAATTAAATTAAATACCTCTCTTGAAAATCTTTTAAATGTTTGTACAACTTTAATAAACTAAAGTATTTGCATTATAATCTACAGATAAGGGTATATCCTCGGTCGGAAAATACCGACCTATTTGTTTTGAAATACAAATTTGATGGTCAGACAACAAATTGAAGAAAGGCAACTCGGGCCAGAAGGCCCCTGCCGTTGTGGTCACACATTCCAGTAAAAGGCAAACTGGGCTTAAAGGCTATCCCATTTCCCATCTCCCACCTCCCAAATGAATAAAAGGAAAATTAATAATGAATACGTTGCTCTGTTCAGTCCCGATCGAGGTCTTTGGCAGCTGACAGCCGTCCAGCCCATCCAGCTACTCAGAAGTCAATGAAATGTGCGCGAGTGTATTAAAAATTAATTAAAAATCTGCTCGGCGTACAAAGAAAGCACAAAGTAACTAGAGAAATGCTTATTATTATGACTACAATATGACTCAGCTCCAGACGCAAAGTCGTAGCGGGACGAGCTACGTGAGCTGCATGAGAAGTCCAACTCCAAGTTGAAGTCGAAGACAAAGACGAGGCTTGGGACTAGAAGAAGCCAAAGATACCGCTGTCCAACGGCCGTTGGCAAATTGATTGCCGGCGAGAGCAGAGCATAGAGAATTGACCCACTGCTGCGCATTTATGGCAGATACAAAGCGCTACAATTGTTAAAGCTGCGCTGGTTAACTGTGGCAAGACCTCAATATCAATAGAACTTTGCTTTGGCACGCTTTGCCTCCTCCAAGCAGGTAAGTTATTCAATTTAGTTTCAGACCGAATGCCTCGCGGCGAACACTTGTATCAAATACCATTTTGTTGCTGTTGTTCTTGTGGTTGTTGGCCAATTTGCATAATTAGTGCATATTTTTCAACCATTAAACATACTTTACAGAGCTTCTTTAATCACCTTTTAAGTGAGAGTTGAAATTATTGACTACTTAAAATCTTTTCTGACCTCCGTGGCGAAAGTCTGAAACGCTTTACAAATTTTCGATGCTCTGGGCGCTCGTTAATTAATCGAAATTCTTGGCATGTCAGTTTTTTTTAAATATACAAAAAAAAGTGTCGTTAGAGCCAGCCCAAACAGCCTAAGTAATCAGGACAGACATCTAGTCAGAGTTCTTTCCTCAATCGTTAGTATTGAGAGCAGCTGCAGATTAATCAAAAATGCACAATTCTTTAGATAAATATATACCTTAATATTTTTCTGTGCAAGTAATTGCAATTAAAGAGAAAGGAAGGAACTGGCTGAAAGGAGGATAAAGAATAATATTAGTAGTAGTATTATGAAAAGTGTTTTCAACAGGAAACGGAAATTCAAATACCCAAAGAATAAATCAAGACTTTTCTTAGTTTCACAATTCCAATAAGAATTGTTTTGGTGAAAGCCACTAGGAAGTCAATAAACGTATATTATTATTTTAATATTATAAGTTTATTTTTATAATTTATGTGTCTTTAGATTCAGTATCCGCAAAAAAAGAACCACTTCAAATGTTGTTCCATCTGAGTATCTGTGAAATGTGCCTTAGCTGGCCTGGGAAATGGCAAAAAGTAAACATTGTAAGACTAACAGAAGAAGCAACCTATTGAAAATGAAATGCAATTTCTATAATGCAACATTTCTAAGACGTCATGCAGTTTCTTTGTTATGCATTGCGTTGCGGCAGGTGGCAGACAGTGAGGCATCAGCAGCCGAGCCTATAAAATGTATGCAGCAAGCAACCTTATCGGCCTCAACTACAACATAATAACCACATCCATAATAACCATAACACCAATAACAGCCACCGATGCAAATATTTACATGCGGCCAGAGATAAGCGCGGTGTGTGCCGGCCAGATAAGTCAGCTAGATAAATGTTGAAGAGAAAATTTTTGGTAGACACAAAGCGATCTTTACCCGGAAGCATTCGATGGGTGTTGCAACTGGCTAGGCAGCTACTTTTACTTTAAACTGGCTTGCATAATGCAGCACAGGCGAGATGCATGAAATACGCTTTAATATTTGTACACAGCTACAAATGCAGGCACAGATACCGATACAGATACAGATACAGATACAGATACAGAAACTAGACATAGATACCGACATACGCCCCAAATAAAGCGACAAGAGTCGCGCTAAGCGCTCACGATCCGAGCGCTAATTCAAACAAATTGCAGCATAAATGCATTATAAAAGGCAGAGGAGCAAACACGACCGACATCGGGCGACAGTGTGACAGTATTAAAGGCAGCGGCGGGATATGGAATACCACATCGAGAATGCCACATAGAAGATGCATATGATAAATTACACAGAAAGCTAGTTTTCAACATTTGCTGCTGCTGCGAAATGTGGGTAGAGCACAGTAGTTGCGAGCTCGATGAAAAAGAAAATGCGGCCTCAACTAAATAAATCAGATCAAAATAAAATTATTTAGAAATTTAAAATTTTTAAAATATTTTTTATATGTAGAAGAAAAATAATTAAAAAGTAAATTAACAATTTTGAAATATTTTTCATATTTAAAAGAAATATTTTATTTGATTTACCTAATCAAATTTTAGAAATTTATTAATTGTTGATTTATCATTGTTTACCATATCTTTAAATTCTTTTCACGTTTTCAGATTTTATTATAAAAGTATATGTAATTATTTCACAATGCTTTTAACTCCATCAGAAATGGAGCAAACATTAGACTTAACTTTACGTTTACCTATTTATTTATAAATTTTATTTTTGCTTTTAGCTACCAAATCTGTGCATCAGCCTCAAATCGTTTTACGTTCCGCTTTAATTCACATTTAGAGTTCATTTGCTGCTCCATTTTGTGGAATCAGTAAAAACAGCGAGCTGCATTTTCATTTTCATGCATTAATGATGATGCACCCACTGTGCTGCAAGCGGCAGACAGGCAGCAAGTGTTTTGTTGTTGCTGTTGTTGTTGCTGTTGTTGTTGCTGTTGTTGCTGCTGCAGCTAATTTGATTAATGATAAGCCGAGCTTAACTGACGACGATTGTGATTCATTATGTGCGCACATCCAGCACACTTAGCGCAAAAGATATAGATTCAGCTACTGACACACACACACACACACACACACTCGCACACTCCCAATGGGGCGTGGTTAATGCAGTAGCCAGTGGTGAATTGCATTTAATAGATTGTTGGCATAGAACTCGGAATCGAGTGCCCAAGAAAGAACATTATTTTATTAGCTTGACAACATGTGTCCGTTGTTTGGCAATTTGAACAGTGCCGGGGCTCTCTTTTTTTTTGCGTTCAAATTGAATTTCGTGCTGCGATCGCCACATGCGAAACGTGCTTTCGTTATCTATGAGATACAATTTAGTTTGCAATGCGGCAAGTGCGCTGATTACATGCAATGAGCCATTTCCTTTGTTGTTGAACGGCTCGCTAATGCCATAGAAGAATCCGTTGTTGAAGATATACATATATATAGATAGAAGTACATCCAAATATACCGTCAGAGACCACTTGGCCACTTGCATCGCCTCATTTGGGTCAGAACAGAGCAGGCTGCTTACAGTTGTGAACAGTTCATTGGTCGTATGTTAATAATTTTAAAATTGATATATAAAGAAAATATTTAAATTTGTTACCCATTAATCCCACAGATCTATTTATTAACAGCCACAATTAAAGTATTTATTTTTGACCATTTTTTCATGAGTATAAAACCTTGCCAGTTAATCTCGTGATTTTTCTTTTATCTATATTTTTTGTGTTTTTTTACTCTGGTAGCTTTTGCTAATTTTGCAGCTAGTCAGTTTCCTTTTATTTGTTCGGGTTCTGGTTGCTTTTCGTGTTAGTTTGGAGCAGGTGGGAGTAACTGACTAGGCCAACAATAATGTGGGCTGTTTTGGGGGGTAATCATAAGAATGTTGGTGTTAATGTGTAATGAACGGAGTTAGCTTTTATTGTCTGGCCTTGGCATTCTCCTTCATGATTTTAGCGCGTTCCTTTTCTTTCTCCTCGATGCGCTTCAGTTCCTCCTTCTCCCAATTTTCAAATTCTTCCCGTTCCATCGCCAGCTGGGACAGCTCGGCCAGTTCCTGTTCGCTGGCGCCTTCATCGATGTCCTTCTGCATTAGCTCGACCTCACGGGCCATGGCCTCCTTGGCCTTGCGACGACGTACTTTCAGCTCCCGTGCCTCAAGCAAAGCCTGACGACGCTGCTCGCGCTCCTCCCTCTCCTCCTCCCGACGCTTCTCCTCCTTTTCGAACTCCTCCATTTCGTCGTCAGTGTACGGATAATCGGGCACATCGGCATAAAGCGGCAAACTTCCCGTGGTTACGCTGAGTGCAATCGTGCCGATCAAGGCGACGACTCCGCTTAGTAAGACCATATTGTACTTGGAGTTCTTTGCACTCCAGGCCTTCATAAAGTCTCCCTCCGGCTTGGGCAAATCGCTGAAGACGGCATGAGTGCCGCCGCTGGGAAAAAAGCCCCGCTTAGGCTTTTCCGGCTTATTCGAGGGGCATGTTGCCTTCGTCTTGCTCGGCGACTTTGCAGCCATTTGCCGCGTTATGTTTACAAAACTATTCCATCGACAGGGCCTTACTGCAGTTTAGTTTTTTTTTGGAATCAGGTGTTGTGGTTTCCTTTAATCTAAATCTAAATACTCACTATAACAAGGCAGCCGCGATGGGGCGGCCATCAAAAGCCTGGACATATTTCTTCCTTCTTTTTTTATCTTCTTATTGATGTAAGCGAAGAATTTGATTATTATATTATATGTGTGACTGAAAAATATATAATTGTCCGGATTGACAAAAATTTTCTCATCAGCTGCTATGTTTTCTACTCACTTATCGACTTTCTAATGTTCTGTGAAAGTTTTGTTCGATATTGAAACACGTTGCTTTAAAAGTAGGTACTGTGAACGTACTCAAAATGTGATACTACATTTGCCTGTTAAATGTCTTTTGCAATTTCTTGTATTGTCCGAAGAAACAGAACCAATTTTGAGTTCTAGATATACGCACCTCAGATACCTCGTCAATTGATAAAACGGTAATTTCTTTACAGAGAAGTGCAATGAATTAAAAACAAAGTTGAATTGATTATTAAAATATTTAAATTTTATAATTCTTAACCATTTTTGGACTACTCGATCTCAAATAAATGTTGTCTTATTTTGAATAAAAACGAAAATACAAAAAGTTGCCAAAATATAGGTCATATACAGCTTATTTTGAAATATAAAAATATAAAGATAATCGTATAGATTATTTCACAATTTCAATTTTATTTATGTTCAAAATTTCACACACATGTTTAGTAAGCCGTTTATTTTTTTTATATATTTTTAAGTTTATATTTTTTTAAAAGTATGAAATATACAGAAGGAGGCATCTCCGAACTCAAATAGATGAGATATGGATCAGAGCTTCTAGCTCCTAAGATAAATCTTACTCCATTGTATTCATATGAAGACAGATCGCAGCTACAAGGTAACTGTTAGTCGGGCACTCCCCTTGCTAGTTTTTTGTGTAACAAATGTATATTACAAGCGTTGAACAATAACCTCTGTGGAACCTTTTACAGGCAGTAAGCAAACGAATTTCTTGTAAATTTAGTTAAAAATTGACACACAAAAGTGCGGAGTTCGCGTCCATTTGGTGTGTGATAACAGACAAAAACAAATCGGGCAACTCAGAAGAAGCTAGAGAAACGTGTACGATAATTTACACAACGGTTAACATCGGTGTACTTCGGGTCGGGCTTATCTCTGAAGATACAACGAGCAGAGCAGACAGAGCCCAGACCCGACACTCACATGAGCTAGGGGGGAAAGCGGGGAATGGTGTGTGTGTGTGTGTGGGGGGGGGGGGGGGGGGGGGGGTGGGTTTTGGGGTGGGTGGGGATACGAAAAAAATTTATGACGCCCAAGAACAAATCTACAAAAGGTGTCACGTGCGGTGCCAGCTACGATAGAAAATAAGAAACTTGTCAAAATTGTATGGTCGAGACGAATGCATAATAACGACTGGACAGACGGAACAGACGAAAAGTAGTTCGTTGTGCAGTTAAAGTAGATAAAGAAGAAGCTAAAGAGAAGCTAATCACGTCAGTTGCACGCCGCAGCAAACAACATCGAGAATGCGGTCAACAAACTTGTTCCCTGTTTGCAGTTGCATCTATAAGTAAAGTGGGTGTGGGTGTCAGTGTGGGTGCGGGTGTGGGTGTGGGCGTGGGTGTGGGCGTGGGTGTGGGCGTGGTTGTTGTTAGGTGAAAATAACTTGATCACAATATTACAGCTGGTATATTCTTTGAGACATCTAGAAAATATATAAATATATAATATATAAGTGCACTTAAATGTCAGTATATTTGAGTATTAGACTTGCTGCTTGAGTTTATCTTTAGCTTCTTTGGATTTCCTGAGACGCAGACACATATAGGAGACCAATGCGAACATTCCATAGAGAACGGCAGTCACATAGCAGCGGATGGCAAGCTCCTGAAAGGCCATATCGGCATCATACCGAAACTCTTCCAATGATTTGTAGTGCCCTTCTAACGGCAGAGAGTTTAACAAGGAGAGAGAGTTGAACGAGTAGGATATTCCCATCACCAGCAACTGGAGAGTGCCCCAAATGCTAATTAACAAACAGAACATTGAGCACTTTTTTCCGCAAATGCAGAACATTTTAATAAACTTTTCTGTTTTGTTTTTGTTCTTCTTCTTGTTTTGTTTAAAATGCTGTGTAGTGTAAGTTCTACACTTGTCAAAATATTTTCTGACGAATAAAGCAAAAGCCCGGTCCGGTGACAGGTGCGAAACCCACACAAAATGAAAAGTTTCTGTCTGTCGGGACGGCCGGTAGCTGATGTCTATGTCTAACCTTGTGCGAATTTAATGGCATTAGATCTCGTCGGTCAGATTGCGAAGTTCATGTGCCCGGCTCAAAGCACCACCAGCATCGGCCACAACGTGAAGCTATACTACGAGCACATACATCAACTTTTTAGCACTCGCTTTCGGTTGCGGTTGCGGTTGCTTTTTCTGTTTTGGTTCAGGTTTGTTTTGGGTTGTTCAACCCAAACACAATTTGAACGAATTTTGAATTGGTTTACAATTGTTGTGGCTCCAACACAGGTTGGACAGCCGTTAATACCAGTTCAGTTAAATAAAAGAGCAACTGCGCGCTCTCAAATTCTATATATTTTCTTATTTTCAATATTTTTTATTTTAGCACAAATTTAAAAATAAATATTTATTCTTTTTCTGAATTTTTGACATCGCCACATATAGTATTTACAGTCAGTTGAGCTTAAGAGTTGGTGACCACGTTAAGATCACTTCGATAAATATCGATCTCCGTTTATGGCCAGTTTGAAATTTACAGATCCCAGTCTTCGAGTCTTTAAAAATGTGTCAATTTTTATCCTATTTTTTATATACAAGCACATAAAACAATTTTTGATAATGGTCAAGTTTTAAATTCGTTTTAATTGCGTTCCATTACCACACACACACACACATACAATTTCATGCTGACAGAATTTTGCATTTTTCTTGAAATAGTTTTTGTGATGGTTAAGTTGAGTTTTATTATGTGGAACACAGCCAGTAAATGTTGTGCAGAAGAAGTTGATGAAGTCGACGGTTCGAGCCCCGGTCCGGCCGGCGCGTTAATTTATTTATATATTTTTTAGTTCACGACACGAATTCTGAATATATTCAAAAATAATTATCCATTATTTTACTCACCTTTTTTGCAAGAAGCTTATAAATCGAACTTCGTTCCAAAAATCCTAATGCAAGTGGCAAAGCAAAGATTTCGTAGTCAACTTTTTACGAAGTGCCTTAGAAATCCGTTACAAACATTAAATATGTAAGCTGTTGTGCAAATTCGTAGGTTGTTTTTACAATTGCTAAGCGTTTTTTTTTTACTTTTATTTTGTATGATTATTGTTTTTTGTTTTGTTTTCAATTTACACCAAATTTTTCTAGACGTTGTTTTATGGGTCAGTAAGTTATATAATATTATTGCCTTGTCTGAAATGTGCAATATCATCAATTAGGAATCACCATTTGACGTTGTATTAATGGTTTTAGGATACTTGGTCTTTAATTCCTATAACATCATTACGAGACATGCGAACGCCTTGACAATATACTCTTATTTAAAGAGAAAAATAAATATAATTTTATATTGCAGAGTAATATGAACGTTCTAGACTTGTTTACAACAACAATCGATCATTTGTTTTTTTTAATGCGATCCACATTATATGAAACTTGAGTACACTTTAACAATTTAATACAAATTAGTGACTGTCAATTAAAGGCCATTCCGTAATCCGCAAATAGAGGACAAAACAGGTATCTGTTACCCCCAAAGCCTTGACATTAGGGCGTTCGGTTTCAAACATTTTACATGGCTCCCAATCTCAAATCAATCAAACCCAGCCCCAGTTAATGTGGAGTTGTTGTTGTTGTTGAATGACAGCCTTCGTACGGTATTTCATTGCATAATACTATAATACATTCTTTCGTTCGTGTTTCACATATGGTTAATGTTATTATGAAATACACAAAACATGTACAAAAGATCTTATTTCATTTTATATATTAGTTGTACAGATTAATTTTCCCTATTAAGCTGAAGCTTTAAATTTTAAGTTATATTTGAAAATTGGTCTCTTAAATGCCGAGTTCAGTTAGCATAAAATTTTTTCACAACAAATTATCAAAACACATAATTTTTATGAACTGTAAAATGCAAAAAATTCAAATGCTGTGCGCAGCATTTATTATTATTGTTGGTATTTTTATTTATTTTTATTTTTCAAGCGAACACAACTGCTTAACGAAAATGCCGAGAATGCATATAAAGTTACTTATTTATTTTTTATTGTCGTCATTTTTGATAAGATGGCATTGCAAAGATTCTCTTTGAACGCCAGTTGGTCTTGCAGTTGTTGTTGCTGTTGTTGTTGTTGTCATTTGCTTGTGGCTGCTTCTTTTATTTGTTTCGCATTCTGTAACTAAAACACTTGTTGAAACGTACACACACACACACACCTCCAAGCAGAAAGAGCGCGCACGACTTTGAATTAGAGCTTGGAGTAGGTACCGTATAAAGCTGGCTGGCCACAGAAGAGCCAAACAAAACACGAAATTGAACCAGACGAAGAGAGAGACCGAAAACGAAGCGCGACACAACCGACCTGCTTCACGTTCGCTGCTGGAATGAAACTAGCGAGCGTGAAACATTGAGAGCCATCGTAACTGTTGGCGCTTGCATGTAAGTCTGTTAGTGTAGGAATTTGAAGTTCTGGACTTACGAATTATCAGGATAATATCAAAGACAATAAAGCACAAATAGTATTTACAGCAGATATTTTAATGAAAGTTATAATGAAAATTCAAATATTTGGACTTAAGTAATTCTTAAATATTTGAACTATTCTCAAAAAGAGTTTTCCAATTAAAATGTTATTACTGAATTTTCGTAATTTATTTTTAACGCTCAGTGAAAGTCGCTTTATATATATTATTTAAAATTTTGTGGAATTCGCTCTAGTAATTATCTCTAACAAATTAAATTCAAACATTGAAACAACTGGTTTCTTTTAACCAACTGTTGCTAAAAATGCGGTCTGCTGTTAAGTTAACAGTTTGCGCTGAGAGAGCAACAGAGTTATGTTCAACAAGTGTTTGTTGTCCGACAAATAGCTGATTGCTACGAGCATATATTTAACTTTAATGTTATTACAATGGTAATGTAGAAAATCAAAGATTAAGTATAAATTTAAAAAAGAAAATTTTAAATGATGCGGTAAACTTATATTTACTATTGGTGTTAATGTATAAAAATTCTAAAAAAATGTAACACCCGGCATTAGTTATGCATTTTCGAACTATTTAATGCGTTCCCAAATTATGAAAACAAATTTTTCTCACGTTATTCACGTTTTTATTTAGAGTTAATGGTTAGATTCTACCTTTAGAATTATTAGAATTAGAATTTAAATCACATTATACTTCCACTTGTTGCAATGATTTTAAAAATACACACTTGTACTAAATCTTTTATAATTTATGCACTTGTATTAAATTGTTTATAATTTACTGAATAAGAGTTCTCTGCTTGTGTTCATAAGACATTTAAGAAATTTCAAATATGATACAAAATAAAATATTATATATAAGTTAGTCAATTTAAAAATTTTTAACAGTGGGGATTGTGCTGGCCAACTTTTTTATGTTATTGTGAAGCAAAAATGCGATTAAATAAAAATATGGTAAGCACAAGCAATAGTTTATAGTGTTAAAATAATAATTAATTTCTGAAAATATAAAGGCCAAATCTAAATTTATTTTTGTTTTTCTGACGTCTTTTAAATTGCTGCTATTAAGTATTACTTAAATCATAAATTGTAAATTTTAGGCCGTATATAAAAAGTAATTATGTAAGTAAATTTAGTTCTCATTTTGGATTCTTGCCCATATGTTTTTATACCCTGAACCCATTGAAAATGGGTAAAAAAGGGTATAATGGTTTTGTGCAAATGTATGTAACAGGCAGAAGGAAGCATCTCCGACCCC